>CM074963.1:12131972-12165266 GCA_037577455.1 Pangasius macronema
CTGAAGACTGGATGTGGTGAAGAAATATTTCCTTGAAAGAGGTTGCACACTATTTAACAGTCAGGACTGTGGATGGTGAAGGTGATGGGGTCAGGTGATGGTTGAATGTAAATTATAATTCCTATGTGCCTGTAGTAACCTTAGACCCAGTGTAATTTATGCTCGACCATGCCAGAACAGGAACCGCCACCTCTCAGGTTTGAATGCCTGCCTTCCAGAACTTATTCAGATATCAGGCATCCCTGTGGCTTTTTTAAAAAATAAAAACCAAATACAATAATAATAAAATAATAATAAAATGCAATTGTCTCATGGCCACGATGACCAATTGGTAACTAGTAATCATAGTTTCACGTTATCACTGAACATCATGGATATGGATGTGCAGAATAAAGGCACATTAATTAGCTGAAAACAGCCAACATAGGAAATATTACTTTATTTAACTTATATAACTATACTTTATAGGAAAGCAGCAGGCTGAATATCAAATCAGCAAGTTCAGTTCTGTACCGTAACTGCTGGACTGTAAAGACAAGAATGTCTAAACTTACATGTTGGGTTGTAAACAATATATTTTTTTATTTTAATCATGTAGTTATGTTTACATTTTTCCCCCTTTATTTCCAAATAAAGAAATGATAAATTAATTAGTCAGAGGAAAAACATCAGCTGTACAGTAAATGTACATGGACAGGATTTATTTGTGTGTATGTGTACCATTGGTGGTATGTCTGAAATTACAGTAGCATAATTTTCACTGACGTTTAAGTATAAACAGAAATCCTCCTGCAGCATTAACACTTGCCAACATTTGTATACATAAGTGCAATAAGTGCAATACCTCTTGTGCAGTATGTGATCTTTCTCCATGCTAGCATTTTCATCTCCTCAAACAAACCGAACTGGGACTTAGTTCCAGTTCTAAACTTAGTTTACAAAACCTGCATATGAGAAGAGACAGATTGTAAACCAAAAACAAGAAAGAAAGAATGAAAGAAAGAAGACAAAAAACCATTACAACCTTTTACTGAGCTGTTGTGACCTTTCATGCCACAAAAATCATAACTATTACTCTTAGAATTTAACTTTGTACCATTAAATCATGCTTTAATTAAAATAACACTTTAGCAAAGAAGTACTTATATTTATAATTCACAGGACTGCGGAATGGAGCACAATCTTAAGCTTAGCTGATATTTGTATTTCCACAGTAGACTCACATATTTCATTCAGCATTGTATGAGTAAACATTTGAAAAACACCCATTGTGAAGTTTTCTATTTTCTTTCCAGGAATTGCAGTCATTGGAACCGAAGAGAGTTAAAGACTAGTGCTTCATTGAGGCCCTTTTTTTAAATGAACTAAAAAAACACCAGGCGACTTTTGTAATCATTGCTCCAGAAGGCAAAAGGAATTCCCTGATCTGAATAATTTACTGAGGGGAACACCAAATCCTTCATTTGTCTATCATTTGATAGACAATTCCTTTAGTTAGTCTTGTGGAAAGAATGCTGAATGGCTGTTGCATGATTTAAATGGTGATTGATTATAGCAGAGCTATGTGGGTCAGGATGTTAGGTTTAAAGGTTGTTTTGGCACTTTCCTGTTTTTAAGAAACTTTCCAGATATAAATATAAATCAAGCTTACGGCTTTCCAGCTCACACATATTCAAGACGAGGTCTTTATTACTGAGGTTTACTTCTTCATAGGATAGCTCTGCTTTTATGAATAGATGTTCAGAGGTAAGCTTGAAGAAAAGGCAACTAAAACATAACTAATATTCTATATACTGAAATAAGACGATTTTATAAAATATAAAATCAAGACAATCTAAAGTTATTGAAGGGCCCCAGGACAGTGTGAATACTGCTCTCTAGGCCTTGTTGTATGTATAACATATTAATGAAGAGATAGTAGTAGACACATAGTAGACATGGGCCAGCTGCTGCTGAAAGGTTTTTGTGACCCCTTCACCAGACCATGGACCAGAGGAATTCACAGCATTGCTCCTCTTTTTAGCTTGACCCTATGGCAGTGCAAGTCTCCATTGCTGAGCTTTCACCTCTTAGTTCATGACAGACACTATTTCACAAGTAAGACTGGTGCCTTTCTCAAGTCAATATAACAAAAGCATGGAGTCTGCCTGCTGTTCACTCTTTTATCTCCTCAGTGTCCAGGACATGTAGAAGGCTTTTTTATGGTAGATGCTACCACAACCATCTGGTCTTTCTTCTGTATGATTGCATAGTAGGCAATGGCATTGGTGGTTACTTATACTGGTGCTGAATCTCAAATTCAAAACCCTTCAGGTTACCCAGTTATCATAGCACTTCAGGCTCTGGCTTTTTCCATGTGTAGAAGCCATACGTGCAGACGTAGAGTAATGCATAACTCTAACAATGACCAGAAGCAATAGTTATTGACAGGATTGCAGATGCAAAATGAAGAATTTGAGGTCTTTATGGAGATTTTGAGCTCCAAGATTACAGCATTCTGTATGTTGGTAAGCCATCCTGGTCTACTTTAAAATCTGGCAAAAAGACATTTGATGGCTGGGGCTCCACTGCATTACCACAAACACTTGTGATACTTAGTTTCAGCACTGGGCGACAGTGACCCATCACTGGTGGTGGTCACAAGGTGATATTGCTGACAAAGTTTCTTGGGATAAAGTACATGAGGGAAGGCTAAATTACTCTGTGTATGGACTGAAAGGTGAGGACAATACTTTCCTGAATAGTAATGAATGTCTGCTGCTGATGGTTGTCTGTCTTTTCTTTCTTGATCTCAATTCAATCCTGTCTGCCTAACCAGCTCAAGTGCTGGTACTGTTCAAAATTTTTGCTCTCATCAGGACTCTGGGTTTAAGATACCCTGTAAATGTTAAAGCCTGAACTGACATTTCTGTCAAAAACTCTACTAAAAACTAAACAACAAAAACTGTCAAAAACTAGACAAACTAAACCCCTGCCTCAAGACTTTTTCTCCCCCAAGGACTGCCAGTACAGCAAGCGCCCAACCCAACTCCCCCCCCCCCCCAACAGCTCTATGGCTCAATTACAAAATTTGTATGACAATTTAATAAAAATGCATTCCAAATGAATAAGTGCGGTTTCCTTTGGGGTCTCTGATTGCCTGTGACTGTCCAAAAATGAGGCAGATTGGCTGAATGTGTGTACATGGTGCCCTGTGATGGACTGGTGTCTCATCAAAAGTGAATTCTCCCACTTTGTGCCAAGTGTTACCAGATAGGCTCCAGATCCACCTTGACTCTGACAAGCAATTACTGAAGATGAATGAATGAATATTACTTTTGCCACCTAAAATATTGAAAGGATATGTTCCCAAGAAATTTGTAGAGACATGTACCACATAATGGTGGCTTTGCACAAGTGGTAATTTTGACATATGCTTAAAATTACAGTAATTGCATAATTGAGGACACCAACTGTCTATAAACAATAGGTAGTTTGGTAGACTTGCTGACATAAGCACCATTTTCTACTTACTTTCATATATAATCAGTGGGCCTCTGAGACACCCATTTGGCTGTTGTGTTTGCTGCTCTGTGCTAATGAGTATGTTCAGGGGGTTCTGGTTTCATTACTAGTGATATCATCGAGCAACAGATGTGATGATTATCTCTTGTAATGTATTCTTGAGTGCCTCTTGTGAAGTTCTAACCTAGAGTTAACCATCTGTTTAAGAATTCCTCATGAAAGAAACAGCACGAAATGAAGCCATAATCAAACGTCATTGCTTTAGTGATGGCTCTTGCTAGCAACCAAAGACACTGTACACATATGATCTGTTGTGTTATAGGAGAAGTAACCATTAAAATAACTAAATCTTTCCATTTGTAAGAATTCACACAACCCAGTTTGTGCGTTTTTACATCCATCTGAATTAGTGAAAGATTATTTGCCTTTCTGACCAAAGATTGATCACAGGTCAATTTGACTGACTATACACTAAAACCAAAGAGAAAGTACCTGTAACTTAGAAAGGTCTCTGAAAAATAAGAACTAATTCCTCAGTCCCTTGATGTATAAAATGATGATTCATACAAAACATTCAACCAACAGAAACTACACTGTTTATCTTATTTCTGCTCTGAGGGTGACACTGGATTTTGCAGTGAAACCCAAAATCTGTTCCAGCATTACCTCTAACTAACCTGCAGTGATTTACAAGATTTCCTCCCTTGTCATGACTCAGTGTTTTGTACACAGGGTTTTGATCTTTGATCTTCATAATAAATTTATCTCATAAATACCATAGATCTGTTGTTATTTGTATGTGACAGAGATAGCTGCAGTCATCTGCAGTCCAAATGTTTTTGGTTTGGAGAATCTTGGGCAATGCATTCTTCCCCTTCAGAAACCAAACATACCAAATTATTTGCCAAACCTCCCATAGGAAATGATAAGAAAATGTTACTGGATTGCATGAAGTCTAATTTTTTTGTGGGAACTAATCCAACCATCTTAACTGTTACAGATAAAACTGTCAGCAGATGACTACGGGTGCTGCTATCAAAGCCATAGGTCAGATCTTGGAGCCACAAAGTCTGATGCCATAGGAATTTGGTTCAAAGCTCAAAGCCTTTTCCACCACTCTCCTTGCCAGTGTTGACTAGTGAAACTTCCTATCTTCTACTGGAAAAGAGCAGTGTCACCAGAATTACTTAGATAAATCATTCGCCAACTCATGGAATCTTGCCCCGCCATTTTCCTTGTAATGGTTAAATTTTAATGTCTATGTGCCTAATTGTTATTCCTAGTCATTAACGTATTTGATCATAGTTTTAATAAATGCTCTAATCTACAGTATACTGTAGGTCCTTTCCAAGTCATGTGATGTGTTTACGTAATTCTTAATATCACTATTTCTTAGTAATTTTTTGTATATCTTGTTGAATTCATATTATCTCATATACACATTATGTTTTGTGTTTGTTTAGCACTTTGTTTAAAAAAATATCTTGCACTATGTAGTGTTGTTCCCAATCTCTTTTTGTTACTGCAGATTCTTTTGTTTGACTAGTGCTACATGGTTTCTCTGGGTCAACCTATTTATATTTACGTGATAATTCATATATTTTTCCTATGAAAACACTGTGTTAATAGTTTCTGTGCTTAGAGCAGCAATCTAATGGAATCCCCACACTATGAAGTTATTCACAATGCTGTTGAAGCTGGCCTACAGTTTTGGATGTCGTATAGGATGTACTTTTTTTTTTTTTTTTGGATGTTTAGCAACCCCAAATTGTGGAAAATAATGGAAATTAGAAAAATTGGCGACGTATCTATCCATGTGCTGTAATTTGGCTCATAGGTCCCAAGATTTGACATGATTAAATGGAAACCTCTTTGGGGTAATCTTTATTCTAGTAATTTCCTTGTGTGTAGTGGTTTTAGTGAAGTGAAGTAAAGTGACTTGTGGCCAAGTATGGTGACCCATACGCTGAATTTGAGCTCTGCATTTAACCCATCCAAGTGCGCACACACACACAGTAGTGAACACACACACACCCGTGAACACACACCCGGAGAAGTTATTATATTAGTTATTATTAGTTATTATATGGTCATGGAACTTTCATTTCAGGACAAATGTTAGGAAAATGTTTGCTCACACACAAAGTCTGAATGTCATAATGAATACGGTTCTACACACATCACTACTTGATTGTCTTCAAAAGAATGTAACTCCAAAAAATTAAATGCAGGGCATAAGACTGATGTGTAGGAGAAGAACTGCTGCTCCTTCTAACAACTCCCTCCACCCGCTAGTCCTTTACATACATATAAATGTGTTATTTATTCCGTACATAATTCTTAATTGCAAATTCTCACCAGCCCAGCTTGGACAGCATAACTAAAAGGGAAGACAGAAAGTAGAAAAGTCATGAAAGCACCCTGAGCCATAAAGCATAATGCTTTTTCTAGTCTAATGCCTAGTCAGCTGATTCAGGGGTTTCCAGTAGCTAGTGGTCGTGGTTGGGAAAAATCAGCCAAAATGTTGCTTCCGTCGGAGCTTCCAATATTACGACCAAGATGTCACCCCACCACAGACTTAAACAGAAAACTTTAATAAAAGGAAAGAAGAATTGAACTTACTGTGTCAATCTGATAAAGAAAGTTTCTGTTATTATAAGTGCTCGGGTGTCATGTATTATGTGCTGTGCATTTTGCAGGCATCTTAGATTTGATCTTTTATTACATCATTGGTAGGGAGAGAGGTTGTACCATGCCTGAGCAAACCTACTGTTTAATTCGTTGCTCAATCTTCAATGCTAGAGGAAGCACTGGGACTTTATAGCTTGTAGTCTTCCAAAATCAACAACACTCGTGCCCAGTATCTAACTTTTTCTTCTTCTGTCTTGCTGTTCTACTACACAGGACCACTTCCACTTCCACTTGACATTGAACATTAAAAAAAAGGCAAAAATAGTTAAATACTGGTGTAATTGTCTACCACACCCTCTCCTCTCTTTGGTATTAGTGAAATAAGTTGAGACTAAAAGCTATTTAATCACTGTGCTCAATTGCATGTACATTTACAATGACAACATTTGGCAGATGCCATTAAACACAGTGAGTTACAGAAGTGCTTTGTAGTTATAGTCTCCATCAAAAACATATGCTCATGCTAGTACAAGCTAGAATTAGTGCTCACTTAAATGTTTAGTGAAGAGGTAAGCTTTCAGTCTTCATTTGTAGACAACCTAGTGGTTTGGACAGCCAGGAGAAGTTCATTCCACTACTTGGGTGACAGGACAGAAAAGAGTCTTAATGCATGTCTTCCTTTGATCGTGTGGGATGGTGGGTTGAGTTAAGCCATGTTACAGCAGGGTTTGATAAGTGTCTTTAGATAGGTGGGAGCTGGTCCACTGTTGGCTTTGTAGGTGAGAATCAGTGTTTTAAATCTGATGCAGACAGCTAAAGGAAACCAGTGAAGGGAAGTCATGTAGCTCCATTCTGGATCAGTTGCAAGGGTAGTCTGTAGCACAGGGGCAGACCTGCCAGGAAGGAGTTGTAGTATTGAAATCCTGAGATGACAACAGATGGAACAAGCACCTAAGTGGCCTCGATGGAGAGAAATCGTTGGCTCCTTGTGATTTGGCAAAGGAGAAACCTCCATGACCCCATCAGACTATGGCTAACGTTTTTGTTTGGGCTCCCAGTTTTTAATCAGGAACTCTAAAGCTACAGAGAAAATGATTGAGGGGGTGATGCTAAGAGTCCCTGTATTACCATAAGCTTCTTTTTTTCCAATAAGGAAAATACAATTCTCTGTATCAAAATGGTGTAAAGGCCTTGGCTTCTCATGTGCTGCACTACTCCCCCCCCCTCCCCCATAATTTTATAGCATGATCATTCAATGTAGATTAATAGCCCTGTGCCCTGAGACTTTGTATGCATTAATATGTCCTTGTGGAGATTCCCATTACTGCCAGCTTAGGGCTCTCAAGAAGAACCATTTCTATCTTCATTCTCTGATCCACTGCAAATCTATGTCTCAGTCNTTTTTGTTTTCCAACCTCATATTTCTAGTTTCCTCCTCCTTCTCCAGACCAACCAGACTCTGGAATTGTCATTCACCACAAAGAGCCTTGTGAAAGATGCTTAAGAACACCACTAATGCTTACCACAAGCTTTCACTGGTCTATGTCTTGGGATACTGACTGTTCATTAGAGTACATCCCAAACCTCTTATCAAAACAGATTATCTTTCAACCTGAGCAAACAAAAAGTAGGCTATTGTATTCATGTCCCACCTTCTCAGCAGGCCTACATTTTATACTATGTAACTTTGCATCAACTTAAGATTTTCCCTTCCTCCCATGTTCTCATTATTCATGTATGTTGCAGATGTACATTTTATTAAGTTCTGGAGCATGCAAAGACCCACATGTATAAACACAGATGTTGCGTTTGCACTGCACATTGGAGACTTGCAAATGTAAAAGACAAAAAAAAAGGTCATAGACTACTTGCATCACTCAGATCAGTTTTAATGGTTTGCTAATTCCCCAAGCTCTAACTGCTTGCAAAAATTGAGCTTAGCTCCAGTCCTTATATTGAATTTGACTCCCGGAAACAGGCGGTTATAAAGGATTTGGGGTTCACAGCCTGTTTTTTTCATGTTATTCCAACAGTCTGGAAACAGTCCAAAAGCTATGCATTTTGCCTGCAAACATTTGAGACATTTTTTATTTACATTCATTAAATACTTTAATTAAATGTTATCTCTTATTAAATAATGCATAATGTTGGCTTTAATAATTTTTCTTTTTATTCCAATGAATCACTTACCAGGTCATCTTGATATATTTGACATGTTTTGTTTTGCTCTAGTATGACACTCTGACACACCCTGTACTCTCTAAAATGTAATGGTGCAGTTGAAGTTTAAAAAAAAAACAAGATCATATCTCAACAAAAATTCCTGTGACTTCAAAAACTATGGCCTTTGGCCAAATGTTATGTATAGCTAAAATAGCTTAAAACCTCTTTTAAGGAGAATTATTTTCTCCAATTCAGTCTTTATTCATGCCATTTTACAACTACCAACTAGGAAGGGTGAAGGCTAACACGTGCGTTACTCATGTATTGCCACAGGGGGCCCTGGAGGACTAATGGTTAGGCCACAGCCCTCTGACCACTGCAACGGTGGGGTTGCATGCAACAGTGCACTCTCAGTGTCGGTCCCAAGCCCGATAAAATTGTGGAGGACTGCATCAGGAACAGCATCGGGCAGAAAAATTGTGCCAAATAAAATATGTGGACCAATGATCCGCTGTGGCGACCCCTAACGACAACTCATGTAATGTCACAAGTCAGTGTAACATACTTGGGGGAAGCACTATTTGCCATCTTCTGCATACATGCCCTCACTGACACCCATGTATGCCTAGTGTCACTCTGATTGACAGGGGAGAGAGTGATGCCATTCCACCAACCCAAACAGCATATTTTGCATTCTTGTACCCCTGGCCATAGATGGCTGTGGCATGATTGGGATTTTAACTTACGATTTCCAGAGTCTAGGGCAAACACTTTTCTACTGTGCCACTCTGAAGCCCATTTGTGAGAAACTGAACCAAATTATAATGATATCACGATTGCTTCAGATTTTCATGAAGTTTACAGGAAATCAGGTTCACACTATTAGGTGACAGTGTCACTAAGCATTTATATTTTATACACAGAGGGACCAACGTGATAAATTTTAACCACCTAGCCTCGGAGTTGGACCCCATTTATGGTTGTTATACTGCTATACAATGATGACAGCTAGTTGGATTTCAGCATCTGGTATAGTGGCAGTTCTCCAGACAAGATGGAGTTGGACTTTTCTAAGAGACAGCATGTACTTTGATCTTTTCTTTCGGCATCAGATCTCTTTGGTGCACCACAACATGCAATTCATCAGCTATGGGAATCTTTGTGTGCATATTATTTCCAAATGTCAGCTCAGCAGGTTGTCAGGCATTCAACAGTATTCCCGAAGAAATATGCCTAGATGCTGTTTCCATGCAATGTCTTGAGTCTTACTGCTTTTCCATGGGTCCTCATGAATTGCTCAGTAGCAGCACTGAACTGTGGCCATAAGGGTGCAATTTTTATGTGGTGAAACCCTAAATATGCTGCTGAATTTGCTGAAGGGTGGCCCATTATCTGTCTTTACTGTTTGGGAGCTGCCAAACAGCAGGAATATACACTCCAGGACAGGGATCACAGTGCTGGCTGAGGTGGACCAGACAGCTTCCACAACTGGAAAGTGGGACCACTCATTAACTATAGCTAGTTACTTGCCAGTAGTAAGAGTACTGTACAAGTCTGCACCAACATCCTTCCAGGATGCATATTTAGTGGTCATCTTTTAGTTTAATATGATCTTTGGAGTGTTTGCTTGGCATGTTAGACACCTTCACATATAAAGAACTTTCTTTTTTTTTTTTTAACAATTCCTTGATGGCCTTGTGGCCAAGTTGTAATATTCTGTTTTCACATGCTAGCAGAATTATTGTTGTAGAGCTCTATAGCTAGTTCACAAGTTGAATTAAAATTAATCTAGTTTTAATGTAAATTGCCACAATGTTTAAGCTAACAAACTACTTAAAATTTAACGGTCCCATCATGTAACATAGTTGCAATATAGCCTTAAGGGAGATTTCACATTTGAGGGGGTAATTTGCATCCCACTGATATAACATTTACAAAAATGCACGTAAAGTAAAGCTAAAAAAATAATTTTAAATTTGGTTTAAGTGTCCTTCAGAACAATGTGTGTACATACTTCAGATAAATGACTTTTATAAAACTACAGCACATAGAAAACTGAATTTTCCCCCACCCCAACTATAAATATTTTACCTTACAATATAATCACTGAAATACTTCAAAAATCTTTGTTTGTTTTGGCATTAATTTATTTATTCCACCCCTATAAAATTTTCCACAAGTCACATGTTCAACAGGAAGTTGCATCATCTGAATTTTCTAAACATTATGACAAAAAGAAACTTTCTCTCAAAAGTCATTTTTTCTTTATGTTCAGTGATATTATGATATTGACCCACCAAGTTTATGGTTTATTAGAGATTTATGATATTTAACCAATGTGAAATGGTGACCATAGAGAAATACAAGTTAAAGGGTTTGTAGCCCCATGCAATATTGAATGCTCTGTTTCTTAATGTTACTAAGACCATAGATCTAGCGTTGTGTCTTCATAGGCTACTGGGTCTTTTATTGACCTGGCATTAATAATGAGCTCTGTAGGTTTCTTAGGTTCATGCTTCAACCAAGGAATAGCTTTATTCTGTAATAGCATTCATGTAGAGATATTTGTGGTTCTATTTTTTCCCAAAAGGTTGAATGGTAAAGAGAAAACTTGGTCAAAAGTATTTTGCAAAAAAAAAAAATGCTTGGCAAGAACAAAACAAAACAAATGATATATGAATTATGAACAAAACATAGTTTTAAGTGACTTACGAGAGTTTTTCCTATGCTTGTAATTTTATTTTTCCACAGTAATGTTGACATTTGCATGGAATTGTCTTATTTCCTCCAAACCACCAAATGTCACCAAATTTCCATTCTCTACATGCTGCTAGACCTCCTCATCTATTTTCTTTAACGAGAGCATTTCCCCATTTTAACATGCGTAGACAGAAAATTGCTTGTAACAGTTAGTACAGTGACTATTCCTGTCCTGTAATTTGGCTTGAAATGACACACATTATTCAGTATTTTATTTTATTTGTTTAAATGGTTTAATAATAGACACTGTCACAGAGCAGCTTTAGGCAAATTCATATGTAGATTTAGATCCCTAATAAGCGAGTCAGACACAGCAGTGGGAAGAAACTCACTGAAATGACAATTGGAAGAAACCTTGAGAAAACCTCAAAAATTCTCAAAAAGTAACCCATCCTCTTCTAGGTGATCGGATAGTGAGATAGTTCCAGGAGACTCGTACAAGGCTGTGTCCAGAATGACTTGAATCTAAATGGTACTTCCATATTTATACAGGGAAAGTTATGAATATTCAGAGTCAGGCTATGGAGCTGCTTAAGTTGATTTCCTGGATGGTCTATTCAGAATATTAAAATTATCTATATGTAGTTTATGCATTTGAGGTCGCCAGATGTAAAAAAGTGTTGGAGACAGGGTTTTCAATAGTGTCTACACCTAGAGTTAGCTTGTGAGAAGGGACAAAAATTAGCTGTGCTCTTTGGGTGGGAGGGATGGAATGATCTCTCTCCCCTGTCTATCTATGAGCTCGTGTATGTGGAGGAAGGTTGACAGTGCTTTCCTCCAAGTGTGTTATGCTGCCCTGTGATGCAGTACGAGCAGCAGTTTGAAAAACAGGCAGCTGGCTTCACGAGTCTCGGAGGAAGCATGCACTAGTCTTCATGCACCCCATTCATCATATGAAAGGAAGAGCAGGCTGGTGGGTGGGAATTGGCAGGTGATTAAATTGGAAAGAAAATTGGAAAAAAGTATAACTTAGTCAATTATATTTAAAATCTTTAAATCCAAGCATGTCTTAGTGACATTGAAGCAGCCATGCTACACACTACATGAATTCAAGGATAAGCTCGATTTAGGGAAACTTGAACTTGGGTTAGGAAAAAAAAAAAAAAAAAAAGGTTAAGGGAAAAATGTGAATGAGAGTACATGCAATACGTGAAGAAATGCAGGTGAAAAACAGAAGAGCAATTATAGCTATTACTAATCAAAGCCTTGTTTGAATAAAATAAAATCACACCCATTTAATCAACAAACTGACTCAGAGTCTAGAAGTCCCAGACTCTGAATCACTGGGTAAATCTTCCACTATGACGGATCTACCTGCTGGAGCAGCTGCTTGGAGATCCAGTGTGGAAAGTTTTATGCTATAACCACACTGGGACACTGTCATTATGTAGTCAGCAAGATCTGAGTTTCCTGTAACAGCTTGCATGTCTCAAAGGTTTGTGTTCTCTGACTGCTGAAAGAAACCAATCAGTTACAAGCCATGTTGAATCAGTTGGCCTGCTGACATGAAGCATGCAAACATCTGGCTATAGTCACAAATCAGAGGATCTTCCGAGGTTGACATTATAAATAAAAATATCAGAGAAATCTTGAGATAAAGTGGTTAAAGGAACTCCAGTATTTTGGGTTACATATACAATATATTGGTTTGGCAAACATTCTAGATAGCACTTATTGCTACATTAGAAAAACAGATGTGCTTAGGGATTGTGAATATGAATATGTCAGGAGAACATTGTAACCGCAAAAACTTTGTCATCCCTAAACTTTTTATATGAGATGCTTTGTTCTGAGAGTTCAGACAGCCTTGTTGAGAAAGCTGAATTCTCATGATAGCAATCTTAAATTTAAAGCATTCAGTTAACTTCAACTGTGTCAATATTTCCTACATAATTGGAATTTAATTTGGACACATTAAGGTTCTATATGTTATTTCGAGATTGGACTCACCTACAAAGCTGAAAATGGACCCCCATCTACCTAAAGGTGCTTATCACACCCTGCTCTGCACCACGCACCCTTCAAGCCTCTAGTATGACTCAGTTCGACCCACCATATCTCAAGGAAGACATGCATCAGGATTCTTCTCTCTTGTGAAACCCTGGCTGTCTAAACATCTGATCCATTATCTGACCTGATTATTATTATTATTATTTAAAAAACAACATCTCAACTTGTACAGTTTTAGCTGCAGTGTGGGATGTAATAAGTGCTTGGAAGTAAATGGGTGCTGGTCTGTTTTTGACTTTGTAGGCAGGCATCAGTGTTTTAAATCTGGTGCTACAGGAAGCTACAGGAAGCCAGTGCATCCTATCCGTATCTAATGATAAGGGATACAAATCAGCAGACCTAACCATGCGACTGTATATGACAACGAAATTTGATGAGCAAAATACCTGAATTGAACCAGCACAAGGAAAGACCAATGGAAAGCAAGACTTCAGGATATAGTTTTTCCTGGTTAGGTCATCATATAGAACAATATATAACAAAAGTGCACTGCACTGAATGATCCTGTTGAATTAAGAATGAAATTAGAGTAGTTACAAAATGTATATTGCTTACATATAAGCAACAAGCGGTTTCCTGTCTGGTTAATCCAGTTTACAAGAAATAAAAGACACATCCTGGTGCATCCTGACATGCACTTTACCTCAGAAGGGCAAGCCGGCTTATGGCAAATGAGTAGTTGTGTAGTGTGTAATAAATGTAGTTGTAATGCAATACTGCATAGTTAGTCATCATACAAAAAAGATACCAAGCTACATTTCTTCTCACGAAACACACTGCTCAGTTCTCTTTAATCCAAATCAGCAGAATTGAATATAAGTTGAACATGACTGCTTTCTTGTTCAGTTTTTAATCTCTGAATGCTGTTTCCTGAGGGCCTGATTACAAGCATGTCCAGGGCAGTTTTTCGATAGCAGTTTTCAGAATGAAGTAGACTGCACTAATAAGCCTAGCGCATATTAGATGTGTAATTCAAACAAACACTCGTTCCTTCTCTTTCATTCCGCTTTGAGTGGAAAAATGAAAATATACTCCCGTCTCCTCACATTAATGCAATGCAAGAATGTCCCGAGTTACCCCCAAAACAAGCATGGGAATAATCTGTACTGCACTAACGAGCCACCAGACAGCATGAAGTGGATCTGGACCATTGAAGTAGGTTATCCCAAAAAACTTACATAACTGGAACTACCAGCCTTTAAATTCTGGAAAAGACAGTTTGTTCTTCCTAAACCACAGACTCAGCTTAACAGAGGACTCCCTGTGCAACATGTTTTCAGACAGACAGACAGTCTGAGGTTGTGCTGAACCGTAGAAGAATTATTAAGGTGCATTCTTGGCAAGGTGCTTTCCTTAAAATTCATCCTGGAACTGGATCATTTCATTTCATTGACAGCTTGGAGGGATGCCTCATTCCGCTGTCAGATCTCAGGTTATTAAGTAAATGTTATAACAGTTTGTATCAATAACCAGGCTTTATCCGGAGTCAGTCTGGCTGATGGACACATTACTTTGAAGAACAGATAGGTGCGATTGCTTTTATGTAATATATTGCAATTTGCAATCAGTAGCACACTGAAATAAAAAAAAAAACACAAAAGTTGTATAAAAAGACATTCAGTACAAAAAAGAAAACATGAAGAAAAGAAACAGAAATAATGAAATAACCATCAAAATGTGTTACAATATTATTTCAAAATAGTGGTGAAATTAAATTATGCAAAAAAATCGTAATAAGCAGAGACTGATGAAGCTTCACAGGTAGTGTGGTCCAGGTTTTTAGGAACATGGCGTGACTTAGAGTTGATGAGTTTCTGGGTAAATATGTACACAAAGTCAATATTTACCTCCCTCATATCTTACTTTACGAGAAAATATGAACCGAGTTCAGTTTCTCTGAAGTCACCGAGCAGCTTTTTGGGGTAAGGGTGAAGCAATAGGAAGTCTGGATCCATTAACTCTCTGGTCCAATGCCAAAGAAAATATATGGAACATCAGCACGAGATAAACTTGTTAGCAGTGTGATTTTAGTGACCTAGCTGTTGAATGGACCTGTGGAACCTGATGCCTAAGGAAAATCCAATCCAAGCTGTAATTACAGGCCTGTGGGCATTTTCTTTCAACAGGAAGGGATAGGGATAGGGATTAAAGGGGAAAAAAAACATAAATAAATAAATAAATGAATTTGATTCATTTATTTAAAAGGCTGACATTCATAATACACATAAAAAGAACATAACAGTGCTGGTAATTTTTTTTTTCAACAGAGATATTTCCAGTGAACGTAATGAGTTTTCATGTATAAAGAATGAGTCAGACTCGCCTTTTAGCTCACTGTGAATTGGGAACACTGTTACTTCCACATTCACTCTTACATTTAATTCTCTCTTTAATGCTCCCTTTAATACTTGCCAGATGGATAATTCAGTAATGACTAACAGTTATTCCGCTACTGGCATGAGTCCCCATGGCGTGAATATCTAAGAGGATGCTCAAGATTAAAGCAGATAAAAGGTCATGCATACATCGATCTTCTTGGATAAACATGCATAATAGTGCTCATTGCAGATACCAACTTAGTATAAGTTTTCATTTTAATAGTGTAATACTGTAAAATTGCACTGAATCTCACACATTCTCTACTAGCAGTAGGGAGTAAATATTTCCTATTATATCTATTTCCTTGAAGAATTATAGATGAACATGACATCTTCCCACCAGAAAGAAAAAAATATTGCTTTTATAGTAGCCGCTTAGACAGGGACTTGTAGGGTGGATGCTCTACATAATCTATGATTTTTGTGTTTGTTTTGTAAGGAGATGTTCATAGGTAGCAAGTGTCCTCCACTGGAGAGTCTTCATGACAGAGAACATTAGACTTTTATGTTTCTTGGTACCAGGACAAGATTTTATTTTCTTGCCTATTAACTTCCAGAGAAAGGAAATGGGGAAGCTGGTGAGGGAATAACTATTTACAGTTTTTATAACGCAAGTCATATCGGGAACTAATTTGTTTTTGAGGCATTATGCAATGTTGAATATAACTATAAAAATATATAAATATCAAAAATGTAATCACTGGCCAATTTGCTGTGGCACAAAAAGGAATGAAAACACTTTGGAAAATGTTAAACTTTGGTTGCAGTAACTTTGTGATTGACCGTGTCACATCATTAAATATTTTTTTAATAATAGCCTGCCCCATCATTTTGTATGGGGCAGACTTTTATACCTAACTTAAAGTATATCATGAAAATATAAAATGATTGCCCAGTGTGTCTGATTTAAAAATCCATATACTGTATATGGAATGGAATGAAACACTCTAAGTTTTTACATCTTCATTTTTTTCTGCTTAAATTGGTTGTATACCATGAAAACATAGCAAGTACAAGGTATTATGAACTGTAGCTAAGAAAATAGAACCTCACTGTAGGTGGTCAAATGAACCACACACACACACACACACACACACACACACACACACACACACACACACACACACACACTTTATCTTCTTCTGTCATTCTCAAAGAAACAATGACTGCTTTTTTTTCAGCACATTCAGGCCATACCCCAATTTATAAGAGTTATGTCTACAATTCTGAGGTTGTATATTCAGTTGATTTCGAATAAATTTGGCATGAGATCATAAATCCTTGGTGTACGTGCAGTGTAATTCTGGAAGAAAAAAATGGAAGTTGGAAACATTCTGCTGTTTCTCAAGAGATGTTGTATATTTCATGTTTATTTTGCTAACCTGTACATGTGTTATATACAATACTTCGTGCATGGCATGGTAGAATGAGCTTACATTGCCCAGGATGCTCATCAGCATGGCACCTGGCATGGGCTGAACAGTGAAGGGGTACTTTGGGTAATGGAAACAGAACTTATATTGGTGAGCTCACCCTCCAATCAGGCCATCGTAACCCATCAGGGAACCATTACACTTTATATGGTTGTTTATATAATCACAAATGAAGGAGCAAACACATGAATCTTGAACATGCCTTACACTGCCTGTAAAAAGCTAGGTGATTCTGTTTGTTTTGATTTTTCACACACGAATAGCCTCTGTCCTTGTCATAGCATTGTGCCAGTGATGTAATGATCGATCAGTCAGATTCCCAGGAGTTGAACTGATGGCTAATGCCTAAAACTGCCAAGTTTACATTACACAACTTTTGCCCTAATTACCATAATTTGTACTGAGTAGTCTACGCTGGTCGACTTTATTCTGCAGATTTTTGGGACAGTCTATAGTTGACAGAAAATGGAGAAGTGTGTGAGGGCCACGGACTCTAATTTCTTGCTTCAAGGTCATGTTTTAAGTCAGTTAGATTCAATTTTATTTGTCTAGAGTTTTCAACACTTGACATGGTCATGAAGTAGTTTTACAGAAATCTCAATGTAGATTTATATCCCTAATGATCAAGCCAATAGTGACAGTGGCAAGGAAAAACTCCCTGAGATGACATGAGGAAGACACCTTGAGAGGAACCAGACTCAACAGGGAACCCATCCTCATTTGGGGAAACCAGTTAGTAGGATTATTTATCATGGCAGTATACAGGTGTAGAACAGTAAAGCCAAGCAGTAGTGAGTGTGTTGAAAGGATGTTTTATATGAGTAAATTGTGAATAAGAGTCTGGGGATGAGCACAAGGCAGTTTTTATAATTACAGAAGCAGATCTTACACTATCCAAGTGTGATTATACACTGAAGCAAAGATGAAACTTGGGAATATATAGTTTATTGTGAACTTAAAATATTATGCACATGTCCAGGTCAGTCAGAATGACTAGTAGTATATGCTGGTCAATTATATAAATCTGAATGACTCTGCCTCTTTCCATTAGAAAAAAAGATGGGCTGTCAAAGCACTGAATCAATCAAGTGAAACCGCCATATTTCTTCTGTTATGGCTGTCTTGAAGTAAAAGAAAAGAATGTGTTTATGTGTTTACTTCAGCATCACATTACAACTCAAATAGCACATGGTCGTGTGTGTTCTAGCTCTTTTTTTTGTCACCACAAAAATCTACAAAAATAAGAGGAAAGTCTCTTCATAAACTGTTAGAATTTCAAATTTTGTACACTCCATGCCTTTACTTAAACAGCTGCTGTTTTTTTTTTTGCAGTGTCAAAGTGTTGGTAAGCTTTTAGTATTATGAAAAATGATCTTCAAACTGAAAAAAAATATATATATCAATCTAAACTGTCTGAACTGGTGACTCTTCTCACCATGAAGATATTTTCCTCATAATCCCGTCTCAGACAACATCTGGGAAACATTGCTTGTGCTCTAAGACAGTGAGTGAGTGTTTTTTTATTCGCTTGACTGTGTGTGATAAATAGGCAGGCTTAAATCGGTAGTCTGTAAATTTTTACTTTTCAACTGTAGATAAGCCCAAATGTCCTTAATGCGAAATGCCAATGACATGAAATTGTGCCATTTTCCAAAAACTTAATTGTCAGAATTGTCTTTTCATGCTTTGATTAGGACAAGAATTGATCCATTTACTCATATTAGCAGCTTCTTCAAAAAATCTGTTCTAATAGTGAATGCACTTCCTTTTATAATAGGCCATAAACCTGACAGCTCTTTGAGTGAATGCCAGCATCAGTATTGGGAACAGACTACTCACATAGTTCTAGCCTTTCTCTTAGAAAACAGATTTGCTTGTTTATTGTTTGGTTGTTTGTTTGCTACCTTATAAACTGAAGCTTAGATAATGTGTTGGACCAGGCAACTGGACAAACATTTGGAAAATAACGGCACAATGTGCATAAATTACATTAACCATGTTTCCACTGCTGAAACCCGGTTGGCGCCTTACACCACTTTCCTAAGCAGAGCATTATTATAAGATGCTGAGAGGTGAAGAAATAGTCTGGATATTGCTTTAAAATATTTGTTCAGTTGCTGGCTTTAAGTCTGCTATATATCAGAGTAATATATAATATAAACCTTGACAGTTCACAGGTCATTTTCAGAGTTAAGGAAATCTGAATTTACTGTGTGGTTTTTGCTTTAATTCATAACTCAACATAAAAAGAGGTTTGAAATGATGTACATTTTCTACATACATTTTCTAAATATGACCATGTCTGACATGCAACTATTAATTAATTTGATGTTCCTCTTTCAGCTGTTCTCGTTACAGGTCGCCACAGTGGATCACTGGTCCGCGTATTTGATTTGGCACAGTTTTTACGCCGGATGCCCTTCCTGACCCAACCCTCCCCAATTTTTATCCGGGCTTAAGAGTGCACTAACGCACTCAACCCCGGTGGCTCGGGTTGGCTCCCTGGCCGGGATTCGAACCTGGGCTGCAGGGGTGAGAGCACGGTGGGCTAACCACTAGCCCTCCAGGGACCCCACAACCACTCATTAAGTAATAATTCTCTGGCATTGTTGTACTTTACATTGTTGTAAAGTAATGCATAGCTAATGTGAGAGTGAAAAGTGAAGGTAAGATTGAAATTATTCCTTTTATCCCAATTGTAGTCAATCAATATATCTCAATCAGATATCTCTGGTGTCTAAACTTTGCATCTTTAGATTTAATTGGGGCTACAATAGGGCAATACTGTCTCATTGTAGGTAAGTATAATATGGTAGAAACTATGCGTAAATAACTTGCTAAGCCAAATTCTGGTAGGCTGTGTGGCCCAAAATTTGAAGGTGGAATTCTATATCAGAAGTGATTTGGATGATTCTACAAATTGTTTGAACATACTCTGTCTACATGTAAGTGGGATTACTATGTCAGTTAATGGCTTTTAAATTGAACATCTGATGATTATCCATGGAGTCTGCATTATGCTACAATGGTAGCAAACTTCTGACACTAAACATGTCTTGGCTGACCTGCTACCTTGGGTGTAATAGCCGGAATTGTGTGAATTACATTTTTGGCCTAAAACTGCTATATGGTTAAGCTTACCAGTCATTTCTCATGATTTGTATTAAAACTAATAAAGTAACTCATTACAATTTGTATAAACTTTTCATAACTTTGGGTTTACAGTGTGAATTTCTTAAAAATAACCTTTTCTATTCTACCTTTACTCTATGAGTGGATCTGGTGAGGCAGGAATGAATCATTGAACTGGGAAGTATGTAGAGGGTGAGTTGTTTCTTCCTGATTTCTTTTCCACCTGCTTTCTAAAAGGCCAATTCAAGAGTGGTGAATTAATCTGCTGTCTGTCATGGCTGTCTCTTCCATACCACAACGGTAAATGTTATTACCAGCTTCAAATTTGCAGCCATCATTAGGTGAACAAAGTGACATTCAGATGCATCAGACACCAGGGCAGCACTATGGTGGATGCATGCCACTTACATGAAAACGCCTCAGGTGGACTCAATGCACAAATGCACAATGCACAGAATTCAGTGATCAGACAACAGCATCCTGATTGCTCCACCAATAACTCAGTGTGGGAACTCACTCTTGTACTGGAGCCCTTGGATTCTCTTTCAATTACTTCAACAAAGAGAGTGGAATAACTGAATGCCTTGGCAATAAGCTCACTCTGCTTGAGCTGGTGGCCAGATGACTCTGGAGTGATGCTGTAGTTCAACCCAAGGTTTCTACCCAAAGTCATATCATCCACTTTTGTTAACCAAACTATTGACCTTGCAGCATTTCATGAAGGGGAATCTGCTTTGCCCACCCCGCAGTACTATTTGGACCAGGCAGTGGTAAATCAATCAGGAGTGCAACTGTTCATCTGTCATGTGGGAAAGACATGGAGAGTTCCCCTGGCTGAACAGTAAGTGGCCCACTGAACATCAATATTGGATGCACAGCTCTTACCATGACTTGGCAGTCTAAAAGGAATGTCTCATCCTCATGGATATTACCTGGAGTCAGGTTCCTAACCATGGTCCTGGAGTACTCCATGTCCTGCACATTTGAGTGTTTTCCCTTCTCTAAGGGATTCAGTTAATCAGCTAATTAACAGCCCTTCCAAAGTTGAAGTGGATATGTTTAGTAGTAGCTAGCTAGTTTATGTCAGTCATTTTTCTATATATTTCAAATTCAATAATGTTTTGTTTATAGATGTGAGTAACAGAACTAATGGAATACATAGGAATGGAATACACTGTTGATCATGCTGTGATCTAGAAACAATTAACATCTTCCTCCTAGCTTACTGGAATTAAATTCAGACATCAGAATGATTTCACATGGCTGCAGACTTCTGTTGATGTCTGGACATTCCTCCTGTACTCTGCTCTGACGTGACCTCCCTATATCATGACATTTAATTGCAAGCAAACATTTCATATATATTTATTTGTGATGTTTATTTCCAGTTCCAAAGAAGAACATTGTGTACAGAGAATATTACTGCTTTGATTGCCATCTCAGAGTATCTAAATCTGAATGTGAAGAGACAGGAGGCTCTATTCTGTGGACAGGAGCTTGGTCAAGGCCAAAGAGAGTTAAGCCAAGATCTGAAATTCTCCTTGAATGGGAGAATTAAACAGACAGTCCTGGAGCCCCTTCAGGTCATTCTGAATGCAGTCCAGAAAACCTCACAGTGAAACGTGAAATCCCCTGGGGACTTTAATCTATTTTTCCATTTTGTTACCAGCAAGACTTCCACAAGCAATTCAAAATTTATCCACAATACTGGAACAATCTTTAGTTAATAGAGAGACCATACAATATTCCCTGAAAATTGATTCTCATCATGTTTCATTCTGAGCTGACTTTGGCTGGTTATTGTACATGAATGATTATTTATACTTGAAGGAATACTCCACTGTTAAGACCTAAAAACACATTTTATTATAATTATTCATTGTTTCTAATATTTCTTTTTTCAAATATTTTTTCTTTTTCTTACCTCCTGTAGACTCCATGAAGCATAAACACGAAACCAGCAGGGCAGCACAGTGATGCAGTGGGTGGCATTATTACCTCACAGCTTCAGGGTGCCAGCTTTGAACTTGAGCTTGGGTTAGTATCTGAGTGGAGTTTCACATATTCTCCCCATGTTAGCCTGGGTTTCCTCCAGGATCTCTGGTTTCTTCCCACCCCTGAAAAACATAAATTGCCCATGTGTGTTAATGTGTATGTGCACAGTGCCCTGCGATGGACTGGCCTCCCATCAGGGGTGAATTCTCCTATGTCGAGCCCAGTGTTACTGGGATTGGCTCCGGGTCCACCACAGCCCTGACGAGGTAAAAACGGTGAGTGAAAGTACCTGAGTGAATGAGTGTTGAGACCATATGCATCATGAGCTGTCATTTGCTTGTTTTGATCTGTTCTGATTTACTAAATTAATTTAAGTAGCATACAGAAACAACAATGACTTGCATTCAGTACAATATCAAGGTCTTTATTATCACCTTCCTCTAGACAAGACAGACTGGTTGAGTACTGCCTGATGTTAGAGAAACACTTAATAAAGACATAGTCTTTACCCGATTACATAGTCTGTCTCATCTGTGATTAAATATCCATGAGCCACAATATGATTTCAATAAGAGAGACTCAAACCAAATAAAAATCCCTGGTACTGTTATTGCATGTGTGTTTTCAGTTTGCGTAATGACTGATGCAAAGTTGAAATAAGATATTGTATAATGACTAAGCATTTGGCAATGTTACTTGGTAAAATGGGACGCTTATCATTTAAATCTCTACCATCCATCTAAATTTATCCTGGTCAGGGTCATGATGGATCCACAGTCTATTCTGGTAACACTCAGGACAAACTGCCCCAGATGGGATGCCAGTCCATTACAGTGCATCATGCACATATTCACAATTTAGTGCAGCCAATGTGTGTGTTTTTGGACAGTAGGAAGAAACCGGAGGAGCCAGAGGAAACCCACATGAACACAGGGAGAGTATGCGAAACTCCCCACAGAGAGTAACCCAAGCACAGGATCTAACCCAGGACCCTGGAGCTGTGAGGTGGCAATGCTACCCACTATGCCTTTGTACTACCTACTCAGTCAATTAGCTTTTCCTTAAAGGCTTTTGTGCTGTTGGACATTTTCTTAGTAACTAACTGTATTCCTGCATTGTGTGCACCACACAGAACCTTGGAATTCTTGTATACGTAATTGAACAAATAGAAGAATGTTTTCACATTTACAGCATTTGACTACATTTATCTCATTTATACAACTGAGCAGTTGAGGGTTAAGGGCCTTGCTCAAGGGCCCAGCAGCAGCAGCCCGGCAGTGCTGGGGATTGAACTCATGACCTTCCAATCAGTAGCCCAACATCCTAACCACTGAGCTAACACTGCCCTGAATGATTTCAGAGCCTAGATTTGCACTGCAGAGTGCTTCTTTTCCTGATTTTCAAACATATGTTTTCACTGTTTCAATACTTGATAATTAGCTGATAGTTTGAACCAAAACACTGCAGCACATCTGGGGCCGGATTACAAAATATTCTGGAAACTGTAAGTCACACTACCTAAAGAGCAATTAGTTGTTGAAACAATGCAAATTCCCATTAACAGTGAAATCTCCTGGTATATCCTAAAAAAAACAATTAGGTAAGATTATCTAAACAGAAGAATCCCCCTGAACTAACTATCTGTCCACAGCGCACGGTTCCTTTGTGATTCATCACAAAGTCTAAACCATTCAGACACTGAGGAATAGCTGAAGTGTAGTCATTTAAGCATGGATCTCAACAAGGCATTGTGATCATTTAAATAGTAAAGCCCTAGATAGCTAATCATTCTGTACAGAGCAACCACTTGGCTGCCATTCTGGTGCCACTGGGGAAGGATCATAGGCCAGCAAATTTTAAAATGTAATAACTAGTGGTGATATACCTTTATTATTATTATTATTATTATTATTATTATTATTATTATTATTCTTTTAAAGATGCATTCATGTCAAAAAGTAACCTTTCATAACAATACACTGATAACTATATGCCACTATATGCCACAAGCAAAAAATGTCAATGTAAGATATGACTCATTCATCCTTAGTAACTGCGTTGTCCTTGTTACTGGTGCTTTAGTTTAAATGACTAATTTGTTTATGTATTGGGAAAGAGAACCAATGTTCATAAGATATATTCTAAGCATGTGCAAACCAAAATAATAGCCTTTGGCATGAGCCGGATTGGTCAACATTTCTAAGGGAGTGGGAGTGGGTAAGGTTGATCAGAATTCCTTCAGGAGCAACCAGGAATCAGATTAGATAATTGGCCACACCACTAGTACCTACTATTAGCAAATGTTTCTACATATAAGCTTTTTTTTCCATCAGTCTATAACTTTGTGCTTAGTGTGAATTTCCATGGTGAGGGTCTGTAACCCATTTTTTTTTTATTTGTTAGAAAGATAGAAAGAACACATACAATCAAAATAAAACAAACAGAATATACAGTAAATCTGCTATAGGGCAGGAGAAATATTTAGGGACCAGAGGTGCATGAAGTTTCTATTAAGCATAAGGTAAAAATAAAATTGGTTTAATAAGATACATTCACAGCAGAAAGACTGGCCTTTCATAGTATAACAGAAAATCTGATTTTGTGTACCAACCAAGTCTGCAGTTGGCACATACATGCCCGACATATACTGAACTGCAGAACCACAATTGGACTGTCTATGCAGGGACAACAATATTTTTGTTCACTGGCAAGTAATTGGTCCCTCAGTGTTGCTAAATCAGCCTACTATCAATGGACTGTTGAAAACCTGCAAGAAGCCCAAATACTTCAGTCCAAACCTCTTTCTTTTGACCACATTTCAACTTCTGTTCTTCCTCTGCACAAAGAAAACCTCAACTTGTGCTGGAGGTGTCTCCATAGAAATCTTACCGACATCTAACACGTGATTTAGTGGTTGACAAGGGCTCCAGAGAAGAGGGTTTTTATTCTACAATATCAATTTTCCTCAAAGAAAATGGAAAACCCATATGACTACTTGTATTACGACATAACCAAATAAGGGAAAATAGTTATTTTCAGTCCAGACCACAATGGAACTCAAACTCTATAGACTTCTAATTTTTACGGATGAGTGTGAAGCGTGTCTGTACTGCACAGATGGAAGTACAGTGGTTGGGACATTTTTGGCCACAGATGTCATGGGAGCAATCAGATATTTGTGTGGTGCAGACTGTGTTCATTGTACATGTGTATCCTGCAATAGGATTCTACCAAAAGCTAATCGCTCTTCATGTGTCATCAAACATAATTGTTTGCAACTGCAAATACATTGTAAGAACAAAACTATGTTTTGTAAGTTTTCTTGTCAACAGAAAGCCCTCAAATTCTTCTACCAACCCTCGTGGGATAATTTAGCATACAGAGAACAAAGTGTGCCATCACCATGTACACAGCTGTCCCTCTTTTTGTGCAAGAAAGTTATTTGTCATGACAGAATTGCCTGGTTTCTACCTGTTTATTAATATGCATGCAAAACTGTGTTGGCATTTGTATGCCTCCAGAAAAATACACCAAATGGAGAAAATATCAACCGAAGCTGACATGTTGCCTGTTTCTGTATACTTCAGGTTTGATTTGAACATATAAACTGGTGTCAAATTAAAGGAAAATTCTACTCTGTAGTGTCTTGGTATGGTGCTTTGCCACCGTGAGCTGACATAAAAACTTCGATGCACATTATTAATGATTCAAAAACTGCCAAAAACACCTGAAGCGCTGAATGAATTTTAAAAAGTTAAAGTTATCACTCTGATGACACCAGCACCCAAAACATTTATTTGACCTGAAAGACAGAAATTAATCTAAACAGCATTAAGACGTCTGCTGAAAGGAAAGAAAGCCATGATTTAGCCTACTAATGGAGCGATCATTCTTTCCTTATGCAAAGTAGAAAATTTACTTGTCAGTGCAATTTAACCTTCTCTCTTGTTGTTGTACATTCCTCCTTCATGGGGCTGAGCAAAAACACTGACAGAGATTGCCATCTGTCTGTTTCACTCAGTCATACAGTATTTGTTTGGAAGCCTGTGCTGTCTTGGTCTGTGCTCAATGGCCAGCATGTGTTCCCCACCTGTGCCAGGGCCGCTGTAATACACCCACATACTATTCAGATTAACCACACCCAGGGAGTTGTCTTTGCCCTGCAAAATTCTTCAGTGTGTTCAAAAACACCTTCAGTGCTGATATAACTATTAAGTGGCGGCTCATCCATAGGGCCCTAATCATACTGATATACTGTATCAGCTTTTCACTCTCACTCACTCACTGATCCATTGATTTGGTTGCCTTTCAAGATCATGTACAAATGTGGGGCAGTGTGCCGAGTGCCCCATTTAGCTCCACTGAGTTATTATTGCACCTAGTGTTCAAAAATAGGAACTAACATTGGGGTAGGAAACATGGTGCCCCATACTTGGTCAATGAACCTATTATTTATGAATGGGGGAGGAGCAATGGACAGTACAGTTAATGATATATTTCTTTATCTCACAGATATGTGACAAATGGTGTTGGGAAATTTGAATGCAAGTTATCAAAATGAACCATCTTTTTAGCTGATAGTTTTAAGTCCTTCCTCTGATTAGAAACAATATCATCAAGTATCATCAATATCAGCAAGTTTAATATGGACTGTTTCTAGCTATGCACGTAACTAGCTAGATTGGCAATATGTCTTTGGATTGCAATTATCAGCAAACAGAAACCATCATAACTGCACCAATCGCTTTGACTGACGAGCTAAATTTCATTCAAAATGAGACATATTGAAAAGTGAGGTGGCAGTGTTGTGCCCAAGATGTTCAGTTTGAGCAACTAAAGGAATTGTATTGTTTGACAAATGACTATTTGTCTGTGCTGGGGTGCTGTTTTTATTTTTATTTTTAATTTAAATACCAGACTACATCTTTCTGTTCTCATTGAGAATTGGTGTACATAGCTAGTTTGTTCAAGATAAGAATGATCTTGTCTTGAAGACCCTCAACTGCATATAATCGAGTTACTATATTCCTCTTATATTTTAGAAGACAAATGCGACAGTCTTAAACAAAATTAAATTGAGAGGCTATGCCATTATTAATGTCAACGTTCACATGATCTCAAGCCATTCTGGCAGACGCCACAAGTAAGAGGTGTAGTTTCTAAAATCAGCCAAGATCCTATTGTGCCAGCACTCAAAATTGTAGTTGATCACTGCAATAATCTAATTCTATAATCTAATAATCTAGGGCTGCTAAATATTAGATCCCTTACACCTAGAGCACTTATGTTTAATTAAACTATAACTGATGAGAGATTTAAATGTACATTATTTATACAGAAACTTGAATTAGACCAAATGACAACTCACTATGTAGCCTATAATGAGGATACAGTATATCTCTTTTTAAGTACTTTTTTATGAACATAATGAATGTAGCCTCATGATCATCCTCTTTCCCATTCTTGTCTTGTCGGAAACTTGAGGATGTTGAGTACAACACTTTAATTCTTTGGCTTTTTGCTTTATCCTTATAAATAAAAGTAGACCAGCTTGAACGTATTTCTCTGTACATTATTTAATCCAAAATCAAGTCAAGCATGTGTAGAAGTACAGCCCCCTCCAAAAGTATTAGAACAGCAAGGACAATTCTTTTATTTTTGCTTTACGCTGAAGACATTTGGGTTTGAGACCAAAAGATTAATATGAGATGATAGATAAAAATTTCAGCTTTCATTTCCTGTGTGTTAAACAACTGAAAACATGCCACCTTTTGCTTAAACCCACAGATTTTTCAAGTGATCTAAAATATTAGAACATGCAACTGACACCTGTTTTTGTTGCCCAGGTGTGCACCAGTAGATTGATTGTTTAAACCATTAATAACTCTGAATGTCTATTCTTGGCTTAAGCCCTTGGTTTTGCCTTGAAGAATGCATTTGTTGTTAAAAAGGATAAATCAATATGAAGACTGGAGAACTGTCTGCGGGCATGGGGCACTTTATCACAGAGGTCTAATGCAACACAGTACAACACAGTAAAAAAAGCTGTTATGTATTTGGGAATATAAAAAAATATGTATTTGTGTAGTGTTGCTACTTCTGAGCTCCATGGTCCTTGGTTTGATCCTGAGCTCAGCTATGTGTGTAGAGTTCCACATGTCCTCCCCATGATCACATGAGTTTCCTTCCACTGTCTAAAACATGCAGCTAGGTGGACTGGCTACAATGAATGGTACAATGGATCATATATTGGAGTAAATGAATAGCACGTCTAAACAAAGCAAACAGCAAAAGACCATTTCAGGTGTGAAACTTAAGATCAGTCTTTCCACAGGGCTTGGGTTCAGGCTTATGTAACACACTTGATGCATCTATTCATGTGTAACAAAACCATGTGTTTCCAGTTAAGACTGGAAAAAACCCTCTGTGGGAGGGAGCAGGCATCTATAACTCTTGATTGCCTGGCTCAAAAATTGATGCAATATGAGAATGTGGATCGAGTTGTGGATACTTAAAGTCTGCGTTAATTACTTTCAACAACAAAAATGTTGCTAAAGCTGGATTAAACATCTCCTTAAATAATTCATTCAAAAGCAACAGCTGACAGCTTACAGTTGTTTCTCTGCCCACATAATTAATTCACAGTTGCACATTTCTTTCATTTTATAGCTGCACAAATAAGCATATGTAATGAATGTACTCAGTTATGGCTTTTCATCTTGGGATGATCAAGAACATATAGCTAGACCTATTGAAGTGCTTGCCAACATACATTCATGCTTAGTTTAAAATATTAAATCCATTCTTCTGAATATAGTAAGAGGGAATTTTTTCCCTGCTAATTTCTGAACTGTGTCCAAGTTCCACCTAGACTAATTTAAGCTAATCAATTTCAATGACGTTAGATCACTGGATGCAGGAATGAGTCTCAGGGAAAGCAGATCAGAAGAACAATCAGAAGGTTAGTGTATAATAATTTTTCATTCTAGGTTTGAGATCTGCATGTAGTACTCAAGAAAATTTATATTCCTGGTAAGTTATGAACTGCATCTAAGATCCATCTACAGCTCATGGAAAAATTTGGGCACCCTGACTAAATTACATATTTGATTTTTAAACGAAAAGAAGTAAATACAACCTCTGCAGCCAACTCTACAGAAAAATAACATTTTTCTGCTAATATTAATGCACAGTTACTTTATATTTGATCATTAAAAATAGAAAAAAAAAAAGTCATTGTGGCATGTGCAAAATTTTGGACACCTTACTAAGTCAAAGAGTCCCATTTTAGCCCACAGAGTTTGCTTCCAAAATGCCTCTGGCTTATCGGATGTTACGTCTATCAAGAGCTCACAGGTAAGGTTTCCTTCTAATGACTTCACATTCTTCACATCAATGACTTCCATGCACGTGCAAACAACACTGCAGAGAAGAATGGTGCACCACTACTCCTGTGTCAGCTGTACTTTCCTGCAAATCCTCAGTGTCGTTTGAGGGTTTTGCGTAATCTTTCTGCCCACCATATGGGAAGCTCTATCTAAGAGTTTTCTTGGTATTCCAGATCCACAGTTCCCTGTAACTGCCATTTCCTAATGACACTTCAAACAGTGGAAACTGCAAGCTGGAAGTGCTTTCATATCTGTTTACAGCTTCGCCCTGCTTTGTAGGCATCAATTAGCTTCATTTTCAGACCCTCAGTCAGCTGCTTAGTTGCCTATTGTTGTTGAGTATTAGCACAAGGTTATGAGAGTTAGAGAATTTACTGCAATCCATTGCACTTCATCATTCCTATTGACAATTCTTTACTTTCCTAATGGGTCCTAATAAGCCAATTAAGGCCCAAGGAGTTAATTAGGTTCTGAAACTTTACAATTGGAAGTTGTATCCAAATGTTTGCACGTCAGAATTACTATTTTGTTCTTTTGATTTTTTAAGTTCTTCAAATATTATATTACACTGCATCACCATTTACAGAAACATGTTATTTTGATTGTTTACTTCGTTTCACTTCAAAAATCAATAAAATATGTAATTTGGCCAGGGGTGCACATACACTTTTGCATACAACAGCCAGAGTTTCCCAGTCAGGGTCATTGGAGTTTAAGCCTGCTGCAGGGATAGCGTTACTGGCACATGCCATTAGCTTTGACGCATTGTGCATGAAGCTGATTTCATTTTGCTCTGCAGCTGATTTCATTTGAGTTTTTAATGTTCCGTTGAGGAATGTTGTTAGAATATCTCGAAGTAAGCAATGGAGGCACACATTACAATGTGCTATGTTTTGTTTTATGAAGTGTAAATGGTATGGTAGATAATAGAATTACCTGCAAAGTGGTGCATAAATTCTGCTAACATTGACTGGTTATCTTCAACTCCTTGGGAGTTATTTTCCTGGTTAAAAATCACACATAAATGCAACTAAGGAATCCTAAGAAGGGCATAATTTTATGAAGTACAGTCAGATTTGTAAATCTGCAAGTGAGATTGTTAGATAAAATTTGCATTTTGCATTAACTTTATTACAGCTATAAATGTTCATTTACAGTTTTACACTGTTACATGGAACATGGAGCATGAGGTGGGAATACACCCTGGATGCCAGTCCATCACACTTTCAGTACACTGGATCCCATGTATCAGATAAGGAGCTGACAATTTTAAAATAAGCTTTTCCATGTTGGGTATCCACAACACTGAATATAATTGGATGGTAGGGAATGCTCATAGCATTTGTATTGTTGGTTGCTTTTTTGCTGTTACATCTGCTTTGGATTTTTTTCTTCTCACCTACACAAGTTGAGAAGGAAACTCTAAAGGGAGTGATAGGCTGTATCATGAACAGTTAATATTCTATATAAGCATTTGCATGAGTTGTATGTCTTGTTTGTTCCAGGGTTCAACTCCATTAGCTAGTTCACTGGGTAAGTGAAAGCTTACTTTCACTTACTGAGTATGCTGCACTGTGTTTGTGTCTTCTTTCTCCTTCTTCTTTCGGCTTTTCCCTTCAGGGGTCNGGGTCACCACAGCGAATCATCACTCTCCACCTATCCCTATCTTCTGCATCCTCAACACTTGCACCCACTAGCTTCATTTCCTCATTTATTACCTCCATACACCTCCTCTTTGGCCTTCCTCTTCGCCATTTGTGTGCTCAACAAAAAGGCAGAAAGTCTTTGCCTAACAGTTTGGTTTTGCACTCTAGTGTCCGCTCATCACACGTAAAGAGATTATTCAAGTCTAGCCAATGTCTTCATATTTAAATGCCAGGTTTTCTCAGGAGTGGCACTGTTTCTACATCCTGATTCTGTATATATTGTCTAGCATCTGTTCAAGTAATTAATTAAGAAAAGTAGTTCCTACCAAAAGCTAGACGATGTCCTAGCTTCATGTGCATAGTGGTGGGATCCCAAAAGAGAAGTGACACAGTATCGAGGTGTTTTGCGCCACCAAGAATATTATGTTACAACAAACTTATCAAATGAATTTTTTTTTTTGAAAGTCAAAGCCTACTTGTCTGCCAAGGAACTGTGAATGAAAAACTGACAGCCTTTAGTATCTTCACCAAATTATTATTTGTCCTGAGCACTCAGGGACATGAGCAGTGTGTTCCCATGCAAATTTGAAATGAAAGCCAGTGTGACTTAAAAATCGCAATATGACGGTCTTTAAGAACAAAGAGACACAAATAAAGGAGTATAAACAACTCACTAAGACAAACTACATGCAAGTGCAAACAATAATCAAGGGGGAATGACTAAGGCGGAGCAGGGGGAGGGTTCAAAAGTAAACAGGAAACAAAACAGGAAGTGTTCATGACAATCAGTTACAGACTTCAGGAAAATATCATTGTGGTGCACACACACGTTCTGCATTTGTACAAGAACATAAGAAGCATGCTTAAAACGTGCTTGTGTACATGCTTTCTAACTCTATCCTTGTTGGTTCCAAATCAACTGCTGCAGATGAGACTCAGTTGATCCCAGACACACATAGCTGAGTCGCAGCGTTTTCACATCTGGAATCCATGCATAGGTCTGAAGACCAAAAGACACATGCTATAATTGTTTTCTACCCCCTTAACGACGCCATTGTACATAAGACAATAAAAGGATCAGTAAAAAGACTGGCCTGTCATTCAGGTCCTCTAATGAATAAGAGAATAAGAGAGTTTTCTGGGAAAGTATCAAGGATTATTGATAGCACTCGATTGTGTTATGAGAGAAGAATATTTAATAGCTCTTTGGAGCTGCAATTTCAGATGTAAAATTTGAGCACACATCTGTAAACACTTTCAGTGGTCAGGAAAACAGCTTTGTTTCACCGAAAAGGAATGTGTTCATATTCCTCTTTTCTAGGAGTCTACAACCACCTAAAACACCTTCAGACAAATACAAATACTTACGTCAAATGCACTGAGAAGTTGTTACTGATAAAATGTCAAACCAGGTTCCAAATTGGTTGTCAACCAACCAGGAAATGATTAAGCAGTAGATTGGTCTGGTGAGTGATAACACTTTTATTTCAATCATGTGAGGTTCACCCAAGGTGTAGCATGCCTCAGACTAAAACGAATCCCTTCGGTTCCGATCATGCACAAATCTTGACCCAGACAAGACTCCACATGTGCCTGTGTGTGTGTGTGTGTGTGTGTGTGTGTGTGTGTGTGTGTGTGTGTGTGTGTGCGCGTGTGTGTTTCCTCTCCAGGTTTTGTGAGACACTCACAGCAGGTCTGCACTGTGATGGATGTTTCTGTTTCTCAGCCTCTCTGACTTTGCTGTGTTTCTGAAGACAGTTGCACAAGAAGCATTAGCAGCATTAATTCTAAAAACTATTTGTTTTAAAACCTCCGCTTCTCCACAAGCTGCACAAGACTTTCCATAAAGGCAAGTGCTGCTGTCCATTCTGAATTGAACCATATGCAGGAAGCTTCTATTTATAGGGCCATTACTTCAAAGGGCAATACAAAATGGTTCTTTTCAAAGAGAACAACCGATGGACACTTTACTCTCCAGTTTTTTTAACGCTGTTTTTATTCTAATTGGAAAAACAAATGGCCTCAGCAAGAGACAGGCGTCTGTTACTTTCACTGCTCTCGCACTGCAGACCTGCCAACCTTAAATGATTTTTATGCGTACAACCACTCCCCCCCACCCCGGCCAACTAACTGCGCCCATCAACGCACACCACAACCGCACCCCCCTATTGTGCACGCCATCAATGTCCTCCCACCACTACATCACGGACACAAGCATAATCATTGTAAGCATGTAAACCGTGACGCTTATCAC
>CM074963.1:12166714-12192811 GCA_037577455.1 Pangasius macronema
CTACTAGGAATGCTTTCCTACAAAAATGGTTTTGGGATGTTGAACCATTCTTCATGAAGAAAATATTTTTCTTGAATGTATGTATTAATTTTTAAACCCTTTATTTAAATTGAATAAAGTGATGTCCTCCAAGTATTTCACATGATTCCTATTCTTCTGCTGATTAATGAAAGTATTAAGCAATTCATTAAGTCTTGGGCTTTTTTTTCCATATAGGATGCTCATACAGTATATTCAAGCCATTATTCTGCAGACAGTTTAAATAACAAAATAATCTATAGTCAGTCTTAGATCACCATTATAAAGTGCATCTGTTGCTGTAAAATTGCCTAGTATTTGTTGGCTGCTACATGACCACCCAGAGCAATCAATGGGCTTAATGATTTCCACAAGATGCCCACCCATACCATTATTATTCCTTCTCCATACTTAATAGTTCGCAGCAAATACTTTGGATTGAAGGCATCCTTCACCTTTCATCAAACATAAATTTATCCAGATGTAGGAAATATGGTGAAAGCCAACTCGTCAGACCATATTAATTTTTTCATTGCTCTGGGGTCAAGGTTCAGTGCTCCTTGCACCAAATGACACCATGGCTTTGCACACTGGCCTTTGATGAAAAAGGTTTCTGAATAGCAGCACTGCCATGAATTACAGCTTTGTGACACTCACACTGTACAGTTTTGTTTGGTCACAGAGCTGCTCATTCAATTTCAGTGACTATACTTAAGTATAAGTTTGGCGTATTTAAATATTTGTACTCTTAATTACATTTAAAAATACATGTGTTTTTACTTTTACAACACTCTTTACATTTACCTTCTTAATTTAGCATCCAATCATTTCAGGTCGGATCCAATCAGGTTCATCAGTGTAGGAAAAAAACCCCAAAACTTTCAAGAACCAGTCTCATGCTACACATGTAGTTAATGCCATAGCTATCTGTATGAATTTGAACATAAATAAGCCATTGTACTGTAGTGTGGAGCTTGAGGATGAGCAACCCTGGCTCTACCTTTGATGCAAAAGGTTTGCATCAGCATACTGAAAGTATGTTTCTATATGCTGGCATAAACTGATAAAATGAGACGTCAGCTTCGCTGGCATGAACTACATCTAATTTGAAAAAGAATGTCGAGGGATGTTGCTAATTTGCCAACATTAACTGCCTATTTTTATCGGTTAGACTAGCTTTGAGTCTCGCGCCTAACATAACTGCCAAGGCAGCAAGTGAAATTCTAGCCAGTGGTAAATATTGGTTATTTACATGATAATTAGCAAACTGTGTAGCATTAGTCACGCATATGACCAGCAAACTTCCAGGGATAAATGATAAAACTGCTTAAAAAACTGCTGATAAAACTTGCTTTTCAGATTAAACCATGACATTAGATTACTTTTTTCTTCAGTTAAAATATTACTTTTTAAGACTTTTTAAGCACAATTTAAAATTAGCCACCATTTTACTTTCACATGAGTACATTTTGTCTGGATATACCTACTGTCAATTTTATCCTTACAATGTTAATCAATATTAAGGTTTTGTTGTGAAGAGACCCGCCTTGCGCACAGAGCTTTTGTCTTCTCTCCACGCTTCTGAGCTTTAATCCAGTTTCCTCCCCCAGTCCAAAGACATGTATTGTAAGCTGGATAAGTGGTATGGAAAATGGATGGATGGATGGATGGATGGATGGATGGATGGAAGTGATGACTGGAAATTATGGAAAAAAAAAATAGGGCTTCTTAATTTTTAAATCTGCCAGTTAAGGAATAGTCATCATGTTAAGTGTATCTTGGCCCTGAAGTACAGGCATGCTATGGGACACCCTTGGGAACGCAGGACAATTAGACAAATCCACTTCTATCATGGGCAAGTGTTAAGCCCAGTGACTCTTTACTAGGCCCAGATGTTCATATTTACAACCTCATTACTGATTCCTTTGATCTCACCATCTCTTTACAGATTAAACTCGATAAAACGGCAGGGCTGCTGGTTTCCATCAACAAACACGCTACAAATAACACCACAACATAGTGATGTCAATTAAATCAATGCCATCCTTTCCGAAGAACAGCTATGATAAGCAGGACACAAATGTGAGTATACATAAGCAGCATGTGTAATAACTTCTGAATGCAGTGATTTGGTTTACTGTGGAACTTTCTATACAAACTTTAACATGTCTGCATCAACCTGTCTGATGTGTCAATCGTCATTCTTCAGACCTAACATTACTGCTTTTCTAAAGCAAACATGACAACTCTGTGCCCCACTGGGTTAATTATACCCCCTTACTGACAGGTCAAAGACTTACATCCTATAGGTGTTGAAACCGCACCCTAATCACTATGTAGTGTATTACTGAAAATGCACTCATGTCTGAAATAATACTGCGCCCTTTCATTTCCACAATGCACCACAATAAATAATGTCCAAAAGAGAAATAGAATTCCCATAATGCATCATAGTTTTGGAGACTACTCTGAACTTATATGGCAAATATTGGAGGTATAGACACAAATATGTTGTGTACACAAAGTAGGGATAATTATGATATAAAATTGTTAGGGAAAAAAAAAAAAAAGTTCAGTCCTGAGCTCAGGTAGCAGTCTGTGCATTTTGCATATTCTCCCCATGTTTGCGTTGGTTTCTTACAGTTTCTCCATTTTCCAAACCCATGCAGGCAAGCAGATAGGTGACAAACTGTCCCAGGTTGTGAAGGAGTCTGTGAATGTGTGTGTGTGAGCATGCATGATGCCCCGAGAGTGGCATCCTGTGTTCTACGTGCTCTTACGCCAGGGTTCTAATTTTTATTTATTTTTTAATTTACAAAAAAAATGTAAAAAATTGCTTGCAACAAGTGGAAAACCAACTTATAAGGATGTAGATGTAGGATGCTAGATGTAGTGATTTATAAGCTCATGCTGGAAAGGAAAATATTCTAAAATATTTTTGTAATTGTTTCTTATTTAACCATAATGAAAGGGGATAGCATCAAATTTGGGGATCATCATAGGCATTTCCTTCTTAACACAATATCAAGGAGTATGATCTACTACATGATAAAACAATAACACATGGACTACTCCCTGCAGCTGGACCAGATTTCATCTCCCCTCTCTACTGCTAAACCTCTGTCAGTTTTTTTTAAACCAATCTTTCCATCTACAAACTGTTCATGCATGCTTCTAAACATACACAATCATAAAAAAAAAAAAATCAAAGATTACAAGTGTCAGTGAGCAGATGCATTGCTATCTGTAGTGGTGAATTTCAAATTCTACCTGTCCTTTGCAGTTTGCCTGGATAGCCAAGAGGTCAGTGGATGATATGGTAGTGTAAAACTTCATCTACCAGCACCTTGAAACCCCTGGAACATATGCAGCTCTGCTTTCATTACCATCATCCCAGAGCTTCTAGAAAAGAAACTCACCAAGTTTACTCGGCCTATTTCCATTTGCGAGTGGATCGCAGACTTCCTGTCTGGCAGTAAACTGTGTGTGACTGGGCTGTCTCTAACTATCAGTACTTCTCAAGGTTGGAGATGCTAGTACCTCAATTAGACTAATATCTAACACCAATGAGTCCATGTATCAACAGAGAGTATGCCAACCTCGTACAGTTTAAAAAAACAAAACAAAGCAAAAAAGCTTAACCTTCAATATACTATTTTTTAACAGTCTTAGCTCACACCTGCTATACATGGCTTAACTATGAGCCAAATTGAGTCACTTAGGTTTCTGGGCACAATACTGTCACAGAACCTGAAACAGAACTACATCATGACCTCTATTACACATAGAGTAAGTCCCAGAAGGGTTTATTCTTCCTTCTGCCACAGGCAACACTGGTACAGTTCTACACAGTCATCACCAAAGTGAAACCTTAATGTCAACCATAACAGTGTGGTTTGGCACTTTGTCCGCTGTGGCTGAGGGCAGGCCGCAGCACATAATCCATGCCTCTGAAAAGATCAAGTGCACTTTACCACCCATCTAGGGTAATGCACTTTATTCACCAACCATCCAGCAACTGCATGTGTCCAGGGTAAGGAAGCAAGCAGGAAAGGTCATAACTCACCCTTCTGCGCTGGGTCTTTCAGAAACTAACCTCTCCCAGAAAAGAAGTATAACAGAGAAGATTAGTGACGAATTAAAGACGAGCGCTGCAGTGATGGCTTCCTTGACTCTGTATTTAACATTAATTAATAAGAAAAGCAACATGCATATAACAAAACCTCAGCACATTACATCATCCGTGCATGCATCATTTCTTTTTTCACAGTAATGACTGGCTATGAGCACCAGAGACTTTAAACACTTTCCATCACATTAGAAGGAACAAGAAAATACAATCAAAGGGAGACTCAAATCTCATGCTTTCTATAAACAGTAGAAGATTTCCAGAATGTACACATAAGCACTGGGAGAGTATTTAATGTTTTCTTCAACATCTACGCCTAACACAAAATGGCGGTAAGAAACTGATGACACAGCAACGCAGCTAATATATTAACCACATACTAAATTGATTAAGACAAACGTAATGCATTAAAAAAAAGGGGGGGGGGGGGTGTTAAATGACCCAAATGTAAGTTTAAGATGACTCGTAACTATGAAACATCACAAGTCCTCATATAACATCGACATATTGAGCATTTAGCATGAATAGCGGGCTACCGCGCTAACCGCGCTAACCGCGAAGCAGCCCTGCTAACCGTGTGACAAACTCATGACAAACTCATGACACACTATTGAGTCAGAGGAACTGCTTTTAACACATATAACTCATTACCATCACACTGAACAGAATTTATACTCAACCGGGAAGCGTGTTTTGTGCATTCTGTTCTCCAGATACCTGAAAAGAAGTATAATAGCAAAGATTAATGACGAATTAAAGACGAGTCCTGCAGCGACGGCTTCCTTGACTCTGTATTTAACGTTAACGAAGCGCATCACAGGCGCGCCACCTATCGAGGCGTGCAATGACGTCATGACGCAGGTACGCCAAACAAACGGAACTAATTTTCAAAAACACTTTCAAAATCACATAAACACTTTTTTTTTTTCATATAACGCACAAATAAGCAATTAAATTGTACAACCAGGAACATAACTTACATTCAATATACCACACACTCAGTAATGAGTTCAGCTGAACTGGGAATGTACTAGTCATCGTTCTCTGAGAACTGAACATCTCATAGTTTGAGTGTCTTGCTTACACATCTGAACATTTGTATGTTAAAGATATTTCAATTATTTAGCCATTTGCATAACTATTGCATTTTCTGGACTAGTTAGATATCATGTGGGTGCAGTATTTATGGCTTTTGGTTGTTATTGTTTATTATCTGTGCTTTTTGATTGACTAGGTGACATGGATTCTGTCTACACACTGTGCCTTCGTGAGCAGTATGGGGTTTATGTCAAATATAGCACTTCGTGCCATGGCCAAACAAGTTCAGTTTTGGTCTCCTTCAACCAGAGAACCTTTTTCCACATGTTTGCAAGCATGAGTCTCCTACTTTTGGCAAACCTCAAATGGAATTTCATATCACTTTTTTGGCTTTCTTCTCTCCATTGTTCCATAAAGCTCAGCTTTGTGGAGTGTACAGGTTGATCTCTGAAAAGCTTCCCCTATCTGAACTGTGGATCTCTTCAGCTCCTTCAGGCAATGGCGTAGATTCCCTCCAGCGCTGCCAACCAAATGTATTGTTGCGTGACAGCAAGGTAAGGCACAGCCAATCACATTGCATGTGTTCCTGATAACCCAATCAGAATCAAAATATCAAGGACTTTTGCAACGATAGGAAGATATCTATTGGTAGGACGCCAGAAAGGAACCGAATTTAACCCTTCCTATTGCACCCAATGAGAATCTGTTTTTTGGAGGGTATAAAATTATTGGTGGAGACGATTTAGTAATTGCTGAACATTGGTGGGGATGCGTCCCTTGTGTCCATGCTAAAACTGTGCCCTTGCCTTCAGGGTTACCTTGGCCTTTTGGGTGATTTAATAATGGATTCAGTTGGATATTCAAAGTTGTTTTTTTTTTTTAAATTATTATTATTATTGTCGTAACCACCAAACCCTGATTCATACCTTTCTAGAACTTTTTCCCAGACTTGTTCTAATAGCTCCTGAGTCTTCATGATACTGTTTGATTATATATGCTCTTTACTCTGTAAAGAACCACTCTGTGTGGTTCAGTGAACAGGAGTATTTATACTGAGGTCATGTGACACTTTAATTGCACAGATGAACTCCAGTCACCTAATTATGGCAACTGTTTGCATCAGAATGGGTGTCAATATTTATAGTCACAATTTTTACATTTTTAAAAAATAATACTTGTTAATGCTTGTAAATAATTAAGCAATCTATACTGATTCCCCCAATTTAATATATTACTTTTGCATAGATCCATGTCATGTAACCCCAGTTAAGTCCATTTGAGCTCTAGAGTGTAACACTACAAAATGTGACCACAAAAAGGTCAACAGGATGAATACTTATGCAAGAATCTTTATTGGTATGAAACACTTTTACATGATAAAACAAATATTACAATAATCACGAAATGCAATGAGACAGGGTGCCAGACTTAATGATGCAAAAATCAGAGAACATGATTTTCTATTGTGGTATTCATACTGGTTGCATGCGACAATGAACATTGCACAACATCTGTTCAGTATCTAAAAACCTCTCGCTCTGACTTTCCAAATTACTGTAATTGTTTAGTCAGATTATGGAGTGTAACAGAGACAAAAACAGTGTCAAAATGTTTTCTCATTGATATAGCTAATGACTGTGCAGTCCTGGTGTATGGCTGCACTGAATCTACCCTTAACTCTTACTGTAAGTAAGATCATGCCTTTACCAATGCTCACTGCCAGTCAGTAAATTATACTGATATGCATAACCACAAAATAACCAGAAAATATCTGTATTTGCATCAACATATTATTATAAACATTGTGATTAGCAAAGATTCTCATATTCATTTAGAAATAGGAAAAATGCGCTGCACTGGGCCCATCCACTACGCTGTTTTTGGCTCATGCATTGGTCTTTCCCAATTTAAAAAAAGTGCAATTTATTTCTATAACCATCAGGCGTGCTAAAACGGTTCATTAAATGTTCAAGTGGTTTGCTAAACATTTAATTTTTCTGCATATTCAACAAGAAATTGGAATTAAAGGAAGTTATTCTTTTTATTTGTTCAGTAGCGATCCAATTATGGTACAAAATATACACCACATTATGTAGTGATATATTGCTGTATGAATTTTAAGCTTGTGATATAAATTTTTGCCCTAAGCTAATATGTGATATACAGTACCTAATTTGGTCATACATATTACTGAAGCGGCATGTATGCACAAATTCTAATAGAAAACCTTGTATTGGGAAATTCTTGGCCAATAAAGAGATTTTGATATCACAAACACCTCATTCCTGTAGTGTTTGTGATATGTAGTGTGTGTACTGTGTGTACTCCCAACATTTAATTTCAATGTTTTTACTATTGTAGCATCCAAATTTCTCCTTAGGGACAAATATCCATCCATAAGCACAGAAATAAAGAAGGCTGCTAACATCCCCTTTTTAAAGCACTAGCAACTCATTAAGTTTAATCTAACATACCTTTGAATATGATAAACAAATGAGGGACTGCAACCCTAGTCAAGATTAATAGCCAGATAATACCTTAAAGGTAGCTTACTGCAGAAGATGCACTGGGTTTATATGTGTGTCTGCATGTATGAATGCATATACTTAAGCATGTTACATATTATTTATTTTGTGTGGTTGTGCTCAGTTTATTCTTACTCCATTGTTGTGATTTACACTACAAGGATTATTTGATCCATGTGCCAGAACAAAGACTTGCATAAGGTATTTACAATTACAATTTACATCAGAATTCAAAGTTGTTATAATGTAAGTTGTGTATATTGTGTATTATGGAGCTGTTTCGGCCTGGAGCAGAAAAGATGTCCTCCTATTTACTTCCTAATTTAACAAAGGTCATACTTTATGCTTTCTTTTTTTTTATTTTGCTACCACTGTGTAGCAGGTCTAAGTGATTATCTGTTTTCTTATGGTTCTTCTTTGTTTCATTTTCTTTCTTTCCTTCCATGATTTCTTCCTCTGAGGCTACAAAGAACAAAGGCAAGGATCAAAAACACTGATGTACATATTTTCAGTATGGCCTCTATTATGGGCATGTTGGTGTAACACCAGCTCAGGATATCATCCCTCCCTGCCAGTCCAGGTTGCACTCTACAGAGTTCTAGCATGACATCTGACCCCCATTTCTGTTCACTTCAACTCACAGATAAAGTATAAGCCCACAGATTCTGTTTCTGAAGCCTTGACAATTCCCTAGTTGCATACGTTCTAAGCCTTGTTTGACCCTGATAGTCTTACATGTCTCTAAACCTTTGCCTGTTCTTTTGACTACTCATTTTATTAAACACTGGTTCTGTCATTTGTTGCCGGATCATGATTTGACTTGTCTGCTTTTTGGATTGTGGTACTGTTAGTAAATCTTTTCTGCACATGGATAGCACATAGTTTCGCAGTTTCCAAAGTTTCTCTGGATTTTATTGCTTTAAAGTTGGACTTTGATCCAAAGTTTTTCTTTGCAGCTTTTCATCAATTAAATGTGTAAAAGAAACACTTCGAACTGTTTTATTGTGGCTTTTGAATGTATCAACTGGGATAATTAGAGACAACACAACACAAGCTAACAAAGGTAAAAGAACCAAAAGCATTTACATTTATGAAGACACGGCATTCATGCCATAGCTTGTAAACTGTTGCAGATGTGGAGGTGTCTGGAGTTGGAGATTTTACACTTTAGGTTTACGTGATAAGATGCAATATTGAGCAAGCAACAAAGAGCTGAGGAAGTGTCAGTGTTAAGTATTGAGAAGAATCACTACTTGGCTCATTTCTAAAGTTTTTTTCTCCAGTCCCTACCTTCATAGACAAATGCATAATACCTTCAAAATTCATCACCTCTGCTTGTGCATTTAGTTCTCTGGCGCTCATGAGTTGTACTACTGCCCACACCAAAATCCACAGATCAGACTGACTTTGGAACACAATATGGTCAATAAAAGAAAATCCTTTCCTTTTTATAGAGATTTGATTTCATGTTAATTGGCTTAGCCTTTCCCTAGCTCCAGAATCTCATCAAATGTGCTTTTCTAATGTGGAAAAATACCTTGATTTGCACAACTTTTATCACAATTAGACATTTTATTTTCTCCTAATATCCATGGTTGACTTTAACTAGGCCAATCTAAAGAAAGACTTTCAATTGCGTCCAAAATGGTAGAAACAGTAGTGGTTGCGAAAATCCAAATTTGCAAACACAGACCAAGTGCAGTCTCATATCATCTAATATGCTATTTATACTTAATAGTCATGAGCCATATTTTCAGCGGTGGTGGAAAAAATATTGAGAAATTCTACTGAAGCTATAGTGAAAGTGTAGATAATGTGCCAAAGTATCCAGCGAAGAATGTATTCAAATGAAAGTCAAGTATTAAAAAGTTTCTTTTTTTTCTGAGAAAAAGTTTATTATCTAAAACTATTACAAGATGAATATCATTTTAAAGCAACTACACGTTTTGCCTGAAAACATCATGCAGTCTCTGTAAGTTTGCTGGGCATGTGCATGACTAAAGCTACATAGTTTCCTTCTGAATTAATCAGAAGTAAAATACCATTTAAATAACCAATATTTACTATTAGACAGAATTTCACTTGCTGCCTAGCCAATTCTGTTAGCTATTAAAATCAATGCTAGTCTAACTTGGCATTAGTAGAGAAAACAGGCTAACTTAGCTAAATATAGCCAGGTGAAGTTATCAAAACTTACCTCAACGTGCCTTATAGGGAGGCAAAGGACACACCTGATTTTATAAGAGTCCTCCAGCATATTGAAACATTTTATTGACATAGGGCCAGAGGGACTCAAGCTCAAGATCAAGCTTGTCACTGCAGTCCTGTGGCTTATCTATATTCAGAAGCACATGGATAGCTCTACATTCTCTATGTTTGAACTAAACTGAAATGATTGGTTGCTAAACTGAATGGTTTAGCTAAATGCTAAACCATTCAACTCAGATACAGCATATAGTCATTGGCCGAATGACATAAGAGCCCTGAGTACTAAACAGTACTGAGTAGAAGGTCTAAATATAAGGAGTAAAATATTTTTTCCCCCTTGTAAATGTAATTACAGTACAAAGTATAACAGTAATCAAGTATAATCAATAATAATCAAGTATAAATACACCAAAATAATACTTAAGTGTAATAATACTTAAAGTGTGATTAGGATTCAATTTCAGGATTTAGTTAGAAAACGATGAATGATGAATGATGAATGGATGATGCATTTGAACATGTGATTTGTGGTTTGTAGTTCTATATGATTCTGGGACTTTTAGTCCAATGTGGAAGTGTTATGAAGAAGGGCAGAATTCTGGGAGTTTGAGTTTCTAGTTGATGATGATGTATGATATATGATGATTAAGTATAGTAACAAAGTATAATTACTCAGTATCTTCCACCTCTGATTCTCAGCAAATTTCTCTAAAGGCCTGCTAAGTATTCTAAACCATTTTTCAATCCGTGTCAAGTATATTTGGTTTGTCAATTGATTAGGAGTACATCAATTTTGTATTTTGTTATTCAGGCTGTAAAAAATACCTGTCAAAATTCAGAAAAATAAAGTGATTCCAAAAGGAAATTATTTTAAATTTGGGAAAGCATTTTGTATTTTTTTCTAAATATAACTATATATATATAAATCTATCTTAGACAGATACTTACTGGATTAGTTCAGCTCAGGCCATTGCTCTCTTATTCAGAATTATCTTCATTCTTAACCACAAAGCAATTTGACTTAATAAAAAGAGCATGTATACCAATGGTTCAAAATGAAATTGTTGCGTCTGGGGTTTTTTGGCCCATGTTTGGGAGTCATTCTCCAAATGTGATTTGTGTGTTCTGTAATAAGCAGAAAGGCAAATGGCCAATCACTCTGAAGCAGAACTTTCCTTTACGCTACAGTTTGCAAACTCTTTTCATTTCATTTCCCATTAAGTCAATATTCACATCATATTTGTGGATCTTACATTATAAATTATATAAACACATCTATGAATTATCCAATATATGATATATACTGTATGTATGTTATGATTACATAAATCCCAGTTTTGGCGGCATTGAGAAGGAATCTTAGCCATTACAAATAAGAAATAATGTCAGCCATGTTTTTTTTTTTTTTTTTTTTTAGCAAAGTCCTTGATTTATTATTTTTGAAGATATTTTTTATTCCATGTAGTTCTGCTTTAAATATGGCAAACTGGAGACACATTTGACTACAAGAGTAAATGCACAGGCTATGGTTAAAATCAACAATCCAGATGCAAGACACAACAACCAGATGTTAAGAGTAAATGCATAGGCTATGGGTAAATCTTATCAGGATACGATCCAGATACAAGACACATAACAACCAGATGTAAACTGGATGTTGGGGGGAAAAAAAGTATTTACCATAAATATTTACCTAGTGTGTTTGGATCCACAGATGATAAAATGCATATCAGGACAGGCTCTATGGGATTTAGGCAGCTTATTCACACAGTTAGTTTATGCAGCGTGAATGTTTTTAAGTGCTTGATATGATGAATATGAAGACTTTCTGTAATTTTTTTTTTCTGGATCCATAAGACTTTTTCCCATTTGTGAAATGGATTATCAAAAAAGAAATATGTACATACTTTATTTGTCCAAATTAAATAAGCAGAAAAATAAAAAAAAAATCTGTTGAATATAAAATAAACCTGTTTAATATGTGTACAATGAAAATATAAACATTCTCTTTTAAATAAGATGTATATGCGTAAATTAGATGAAAATTTTACACGTAATTAAAATGTGTACGTTTTAGGTTTTGACCTGAATATTTTTTTGGTTGTCTATTATATAATAGGAATTCTCTTAAACTACACTAAACACTCGAATAACACTTAATCTGATATTTTGATCACTCCTAGTTACTATTGTCTATTATCCTACTAACCTAAATTGTTTGTAAAGGTACCGATTTCAAGATTGTTCCCAGCTACCAAACATCAGGCACAATCTTGGAGAATGGACAATGTGCAGAAGAGCTTGACTGCATCAGTTTTTTGCTTTAATCACCCGTCAGACTGTCATGTTGACAACTTCCACAGGCCCATGTATGCTTATTAAAAACATTGTGAAACACACCAGCCCAAAGATACATGACAAACATAACTAGCAGTGTCAGTAATCCGTATATTTCCCCAAAACAATTCAATAACATAATTTTTTTTTGTTTCAATGAAACCCTTTTCATGATCTGCAGTATGTTCTCAGCTGTCTTGCAGCAATACCATAAATACCACAAAATAGTTCAGTACGTCCTTAATAAAGAGTGAAATGATGTGCTGACCAGGTGTTGTCCTGTAAAGCAGAACATTGAACTTTTTGTTAAACATTGCTCATGACAACATAATGTTATATAATCTGTATACACTTGAAGAAGCACTCACACCATAGCATCTCTTGGTTAATATGAAGGCCTCATGCCATATCTTAAAGGAATGGAAAATGGCATGTACTTGACATTGCTTTTCATAATGCCATGGATTTGACATTGATTTTCATAAGTCTGGACATTAGGAATTAAAGGGTGAGATTTGAAAACAAGCATCATGCTCGTATTCACAAGATTCAAACCTGATTGAATAGGAAGACATTCCTAGAGGTCCTTCACTCATCAACACAGATATCTTCTTATATACCTATTGTTCCGCTCAAGTTTAAAGAAAGTTGGTCAATTGTTCCTTATGCTTCTTCATCTTGGAGTTATTTGAAATTATGATGCATCTTCCAGCTGTAGTGGACAATTACTCCTGATAAATTGAGTGGATAAATTCACCTGCCAACATCCTTTCTGCTGTAATGGATACAGTGAATCCTTTTTGCAATATCCAGTCTGGTTTCAGGAAGCATCATACTGTCACAGCTTAACAGAATCAGCTCTGCTAAAGTAATCAACGACCAACTGCTTGTCTTGTTTAGCTAGCTACACTAGTTCTTGCTGGATTTAAATTTTATTTGATAGACAACTATCGGTTTGTTAGCATAAATAGAGATACTCCCACAAGGTTTTCTCTTAGGCTACTGTTGAGTGAAAATCAGAGAATAATAGAGATCAGTTATTCACAATTGTCCATGGCGGAAAAGCTCTATTAAAGGATGGAAGACCTGAGTATGTACTGTGGACAAAATTACATTATAATGTACTGCATGGCCCCATAATGAGCCTTCTACATCGCTTGCATACAGAATCTCATTTCCCATCACCATGTCCCCCTCATAACCCCAGTGTTTTGGGTATCCCCTGGAATGTTGCTGTTCATAATCCATCCATAGCCTCATCCATCCCTATCCATCCTGGAAGAATGGAGGGAAGAAATAGTACTTTGAACTTGTACTATAAAAAACTCATGATCATACCACTCAAATCAAATTCAAATGAAAACCTGAAAAGTATTTCTGTTGTTCCCTGAAGCTTGTGCCGTGGAAGAATATGTAATGGTGGTACTAACATTTAGTTAAATTTTGTGCAGAAAGGGGTGGAGTTCTTTGACCCTGAATTAATTACAGGGCTTTAAATACTAATACACTTTCCCCATTAGTGTCTTCGGGGAGTACAAATCATCAACAAGCTTGACCTGTGCAGTGCTTACAGCCTGATGTGTATTAGAGAGGGGGTGGACTAGAAGATGCTCTTCATCATGACCACTTGTCGCTACAAATATCTGGTAATGTCTTATGGACTGATCAATGCTCCCTCACTTTTCCAGGCTTTTATTAGTGAGAAAGTCTACGGGTTCTTGAACTAGTTTGCAATGTTCTACATAAATATATATCCTTATATTTTGTACCTCAGAATAGGAGAATATAGAAATGTCTCTCAAGTTGTAACAAAGCTTCTGTAAAACTGACTGTAGGTCAAACAGGGAAAATGTGAATTCTGCAAACCTCAGCACAGGGGGTTGAGATGGACAAAGCCAGAGTTGAGGCTGTAACTATCTGGCCCCAACACAATAGGATCAAGAGGTTTCAGAGGTTCCTAGGACACAATAACTTTCTAAAATTTTCATTCAGGGCTTCTGTTCTGTGGCCACCCCCATCACTTCAATGTTCAAGAGAAAACACAAATTTAGCTGTAGCAACTTTAGAAGAGTGATAAACATCTCTTCTTATTCCTCACTGACCAAAAGATTTTTGAATATGTTAAATCAGCTTAGAAACTGTATTCTGCTAGGCCCTTTATGCCCCTTTTTTTTTTACCACTTTTATTTTACATATAGACCAGGATCAAAGAACATGAAAGCAGATGTGTGCAATTCATGCCACATGTTTGGAAAGCCATTTGTCACCAACTCATCATGAATGTAAGTCTCTCTTGTGGATATCACTCACAGTCAAATGGTCAGGTGGAATGTGTGAACCAAGAGATTGGTCAGTTTCTCTGATTCTTGGAACAACCAGGAATGGAGTAGTTACCTTGGCTGAGCAGCATATGCACAGAGCTTTCTCAATCCTTTACTGGTTTCACTACATTTCAACGTGTGTTGGGTTATCAACCCCCAGTATTCCCATTCTCTGGACAACTGTCTGAGGTCCTTGCCATTGATGAGTTGATGAGGAAAAACGAATAATCGTGGGAGGCAGCACATGTCCAACTGCTCTGAGTGGTACAGCAGAAGAGGCTCCAAGTAAATTGGTGGCAGAGATCTTGTCCATGCCTGTGCCCAGGCCAAATGGTCAGTCTTTTTATCAGGGACCTGCATCTGAGACTACCTGCACAAAAGGACATTGTAAATTATTAGAAAAATAAATCAGGTTTCTTATCTCCTAAAATTACAACCACTGTATAGCACCCATTTTCCATGTAACTTTGTTAAAGCCTGTTTCTCATTTTGCTCAGGTCCTGGTGGCAGGAGCCGAGTTTCCCAACCTATTGAGATTGCTCCAAAAGGTCGAATGGAACAAGTCTGGGAGGAACTAAGGTTCGTCACCCCGACCCCCTTATAAGACAGAGTTCCTGTGGGAGGTGTATGGTCCCAGGGAAGGCTCCTGAGTTACTGCAGAAGACATTCTAAACCCACATATTATCATAGATGGGCCAGTGATAGGTCCCACTGCAGGGATGGTTCAGCTTCAGGAGCAATCTGCTGGGGGAGGGGGTGTTCTATCACACCAGCTAGGAATGTTATGTCTCCCCAACCATCAGTGGTCACAATTTCTAAGATACTAACACATCCCTGCTGTTCATTCCCGGTTGACTTCCTGGTTCAATTTGTATATAAACCCATTGTGTTTGAACAATCATTGCAAAGTCAGGATGATTTCAAAAACATGTTTGGTTGTATTTAAAGTTAGTCACTTAAGGCTGTGACTTAAGTCCAAATATTACGTCAATGTTTACATGGGGAAATTTGTAAGTGTTCAAAGTAAAAGCATCTGAGTTGGAGTTTCTCAATAGCTTCTGGTCCAAAGAAGCACTTGCCTTTAAACCTGAAGTAAATCAATGATAGAAAATGGATTTTTTTCTTTGCAAAATAAAAACAAGAGAGAATTTAAAATTGAAAAATAATAATAAAAAAGATTAATATAATGATATATGAATGAGAGAATGGCAAGCATTGAAAGAAACATCTAATAGGAGTCTAAATATTGCCAATATATACTTATTGGCCACTTTAATAGGAACACCAGTACCCCTGCTCCTTCATGCAATTATTCAATTTGCCAATAATGTGACAATAGTGCAATGCATAAACCACGCACATCCAGGCCTAGAGCTTCAGTTAATGTTCACATCAAACCTCAAAATCAGGAAAAATTGATCTCAGTGACTTTGACCATTGTGTGATCCCAAACTCCACCTGTTGTGCAACTTCTGAATAGCACTTAAGTCTGTAGTTGGCATTAAATGCTCACTGGAAGTCCTTAACTCAACTCTGCATATGGTTTCAGGAATTTTTCTTTGACACTTTCACTACACAAATGAACCTAAATTTAATTGAATTAATTTCTGAATGCAGTTGTTCGAATTGCCTACAGCCACATCTTGCCCAGTAATAGCAATATAGACAATGGCTTTTGACTCATTCCCCATTGATGTGTGCATGTCATTCTGTGTACAAATCAATAAAGAACACTGTAACTGAAAATATCTTGGATAGTGAGCCTGAGTTGCCAGGATACTACAATTTACACAGGACTACAGAGTCAGTATTGGAACCGTGTCAGTCAATCATGCTCTAAAAACTCTTTTATCACAGAAATGGACCTAGCATCCTTAATTGTGTGAATGTGTTTCTGTATAGCAGACCCATGTTCACAAACTTCAGAAGTGCAGTCTTTGTGTAGTTGTTGCCAGTGTGATATCAATACCCAGCATCTGCTTGCATACCATATTTGAAGGGCTGGCTGTGAGGTCTACCTTCAAAGACTCTGACACCTGGAACAAAGCCAAGTGAAATACTGGAGAATATACATTCCATATATGTTGCAGTTTATCTTGAACTTAGTTTGAGCCCAAACTGTGATGACGTTTCACATTCCACATCAGTATAGTCCTTGCAGTTAGACTTATGAGAAGATATTCCTGTTTATCAAATAACTGAATTGCAGAGAGTGTATGAGCCATTACATCCCATACAGTTTCACGGAGTCTTTAGTAAACTTTAGTCTGAAGAGACAAAGTTGACTCACCAGAAGCTGGTGAATTTCCTATTTTGGCTTTCCAGTCCATGTTGTATATATCATGTCACAGAGGCTGAGTAGGGGAAAAAAGAAATTGTATTGTGCCCACAATTATAAATATTATAATATTCTGATTTAGTATGACATAAAATGTGTCCATAACCAATGAGAAAAAGTGGCATAATACATAAAGACATGAAAAGCTTCATGAAAATCACGTGACCTGCTTAAAATGCCATACACGTAGAAAGAGTGAATTTTATCTTTAGAGAGGTGAATATCTAAGGTAAGGCCCTGCCTTTTTTTGCTCTCTGCCAGTCAGACATCTGGACTCCATCTCTCATAGCACTCCAGACACTTTTGTATTGATTTAATTGATTCTATATTAAATTCATCTTTATATATGTCATACACTGACTAGTGTTTTCTAACTCTTGTTACTTGTCCATGTACATTTTTACTTTTGCAGCTACAAATTGAATCTGCTGTTTCTCTGATTTATGTTGCACTTTTAAGGTTTTCATTTGACTCACCTTGGTATATTGATTCAGCAGCCGTAGATCTTGATGAAACTGGATATAGGATTCCCTCAGGTTTTTTACTCACGCAAGTCTTTGGAAAAGCTCCTGCTATTGCCTGTTATCTCTTTCAAAAGCAGTTACTTTGAAAGGTAACAATTAACATAAGTCTGTTTGGTTTGGAAATGTATAAGATTGTTAAAATGTCAGGTCATAGCCTATGGCCAAACTGTCAAACTGACAGATTGCATTGGTTTTCAAACTATTATTTAGATAAGATGAGAGAATACACACAACCATTGCGGCTTGGAGGGTTCGTGAGAATGCAATTGAATGCAAATGGGAGAATGCAATTGAACATACATGGAATTAACATGGTAGACTCTGGAAATTGTATGTAGTATTATCCTATTGTAAATTCACAGCAAGGATTTGAAAATTGGCATGCATATTGTATAAACATACTGCTTTGAATAGGCCCTCTAAGGCATTATAGAAACTGGGAGTAAACTCACCTGGAAAAGACAGAACCGACGTTTTATTTGTTCATAGTCAGGGGTGGAAATTAACAAAGTACAATTAATTAAACCAAACACGGATGAAGTCATGAGCTGACATTTTAGCATCAGATAGCTCCAAGGAATTGATGTCAATTCCTAACAAATCATTTGAAATTGTCTACACTGTCGTTCTTACTATGAATAATGTTTATAAATATGAAATAGAGGACGATACAGAGTGAAAGTATTTATCATGTCAGTTTTGTATTGTGATATGCGAGTGAATAGCATTCAGCTAGTTTTATGAATAAAACATTGAGCCCAAACATACATTCTCACATAGTCATGTTTTTTTTCCCCGTGTTGCTTGGTTCCTTGGTGATGGAGACACTAATTTATCATCAGTAACTTGAATCAGTGTGACTAAACTTTACAGAAAAAGAAAACACTTAGAAAGGACATGAAACTGTTAACTGAACTGAACTGATTCATTTATATTGGGTTTATACTTTTCTACTTGAACTTGAGTGACGAATCTGAAGCTGTACATCAACTTTTACCACAGTACTGATTTAGATGAGTCATTTACTGTATATTAGTAGAAAATTTCAAAACACCTCTGTTCATAATAAAATCAAAATGTCAAGACTATAATTATACATAGTTGTTTAGACCCATCAGCTCATTACTAAACCCTTTATTGGCTGTATTTGGATCTGGATAGCACAACAAAGAGAAGACACTAAAAATGTAACCCAGATAGCCTGCTCACAACATTGGGCACATCATGAAGACATATTCTTAAAAAATTAATAGGATAGATAAAAGAACTTTAAAGGCCAGGAATGTATATGAACTATGTTTTACATGTTTTTGTTTCAGCTGTTTAATATTTAAAGAAAAGGTTATTGTAGGACGCAACTATAAGGGCATGCTCTTTACAGTAAAGAACATCTGCACTGTGTTTGGTTCATCTCAGCCTACTAGCATCAATCTGTCACTCTGGAATTACTCCATGCCACTATTCACTTTGAGTTAAGGCAGAAAACCCGACTAATAGAGGTCCCAAGAGCCTTTGCCTACAGAACACCACTGGGATCTTTAGTATGTACTCTGGAGACACATTGTCTACTCTCTAGGAAAAAGAATACACCACAAAACACATTTATAGAGTAAATATATCCATTACCCTGGTGCTATACAGAGATTGATTGAATGCTGTGGCTTTATGTTTACTGGTGCGTAACCATATATTGTATACTCTAGAATTTTTTTCTAAATTTTATCAGCTATGTTTAGCTTTCTTCTTTTTCCTTTTTTTAATAGATCAAAGATGGTCTGTTTTGTGGCACATTGTATTAAATACAGCATTATTACAGTAAGTTGCATTTCTTATTCAGTGTTCTTAATAAAGGCCAGTCAATTAGGTTCAGGGGTCATATGCAGCAACGTTATCATCTCATTTATAGTAATAATAAGCTCATTTTCCACTAGACACATTAGTGGGAGCTAATATAATCCTCAGTTTCTTCTCTGAAGTCTGTGATTATTGAAATGTAAAAGCACTTATGGATTAAGAAGGTTTAAAGTATTAATATCTCATGAGTCATTTGATGGTGGTGTTTGAATTTGGTGTCTGATTCACTCTTAAAATGTCTTACATGTTATGGACCCACTAATCTGTGTGTCTGTGTTAGATTATCAAACAAAGAATTATTTCAGTGGCTGATATGATGCACGATCCTACTGTCTGCAGTTGATCCAGTGTCTAGCAGCTAATCCAATTAGAAACAGAAGTCTCCGGAGAGGACAGGGTGAGTCTGTTACTCTACATATTTCTCATAACACAGTAGCTATGAAGTGATTCCCTTGTTGCCGAAATCATCATTGTCCTGTGGAAAGTCTAAATCAGATCACCAAGCCAGTTCCAGGAAAACGATGAATCATCGAACACCTGGACAATGAAAAAAGGGGGGAAAATATTTTGAGTAAAATCAGGTTATTGAATCTGTAATTCCAATATTCCTGTTCAAAATCTTTATCTTCAGGGAATACTTATCTTAAGGGAAATCTTCAGCATTAAAACCTCTTACGATTAGAGGACAGACATGTTTGGCTTCAGAGCTGAAGACAGTCAATAAGCGGCGACTCCGGGCTGAATTACGGTCATTTGCCCTGCCCAATAACCCAACCACGGTACCATTACCATTTTAATTTAACAATGTTTTTCCTATATTAATGTTTTATTTCTTTTTTGTTTTGTTTTGTTTGGAATTAAATGTTTTATTCCTTCTCTTTTTGCTAGTCAGCGTTATAATTAACGAGTGTTTGCCATCAATATTTCTCCTGTTATTTAAATAAATTAAATACAAAATAAAATAAAGATGAAAGATGAGATCGGCAAGTCACCCAATCTAGGACAGCCAGACAGGCTTTTACTCATTCAAAGATGACAGTTTTACTGTGAATGCGTAGTCCTATTGGGTTGTAAACATTTTTGCAAACCTGGAAATTTTTCCTTTTGTGCCAGCGCTCCATGGTTTAACATTAGATTTAACAATAGCCACTAACACCAGCAAAAACATGAATCATACTCATTAAGTAGTGCATATATATCTATGTTTAGTTTTTGTATTTTGCCATAAAATTTCCCAAATTTCATTCAGTGTGGGAGGTGCTGGTGGTTCTGACAAAATAGCATTTAACTTCCAAAGTGAAAGCTAGAACCATTGTGTTCCAATTGGAAGGACATTCCCACTGTAAAAAGGTAGTCCTGTTTTGGAAGGCAGCTGCCCGCTGAGGGCTCTTATCTTGGCAAAGATTTGAGGTGTGTAGGCATCCCTTAATTCTGTTCACCAGACCAATGGTTTAAGAATGTTTTTAAGAGGAAAAGAATTCTGACTTGATCTAGGGGAACTCTGACCTGTGAATACACAAGTTTCAGTCTCGTGAGCCAACAGAAACCAAATGGGTGGGACTGTGGTTCGGTTGGTAGAAAAATGGAAGAGCTTCTTAGTATTAGTCACACTGGACTTTTGCCATACTGTTTTCTCAGTGTTGCTAGGTGCACATGCTTATAAAATAATTAGCCATACACTAGGGATTTTTGCAGTGAAATACAGTTTTTTCTCTCTGTCTGCTAGGATTTCCTTGTTCACATTGTTGGCGCCTCTGCAGTGATGGGATTCACAAGGCAGTCTTTATGATTACAGTAGCAGTTCTTAGGTACCTGTTTACAGCGTCCAGGTGAGATTATCCACTAAAGTGAGGGTGAGTCGTGGGCATAAACTGTTGTACTTGTGTAGGGTATACTTGTTGGACCTTTGCCCTCAGGAACGTCAGCATCAAAACACTGCTGGATCTAAAAGTCATTGATTTTTACTGCTTTGCATAAAAATAGCTTTTCACCATACTTAACTAAGGATGGTGTATGGTACTGATAAGGTATGACAAAAATTACAGGAAATGTGACACAGAATATGTGACATGACACAATAAAAAGTACCACATGTCGTTATGTTCCCAACCCTGGTCATGGAGTACCCCATGTCTGGCACATTTTAGAGTTGTCCCTTCTATAAACACACATCATTCAACCGACTAGCTAATTAACTGCCCTTCCTGAGCTGAAGTGGGTATATTAGAGCAGAGAATACATTAAAAAAAAGGGCAGGACCAGGGTTGGACTCTGTACTGTACACCATGAAAAATATTGTGTCATATTTCCTGTTGTAACCATCAGAGATACGACAGTTAGTCTCACAGAAAGCCGTTTTCTATATAACATACACCAGAAACCATATCCTGCAGGAAGAAGAAAAATTGGGGGATTTGATTCCTTTGTTTGTTTGGGTTTTCTTTGTTGTTTTTGATTTTTGTTATATATATGCAAAAATCATCTGCAAAATACTTTTGTTTAAAGATTTCATAATAAATATTTCCTTTACTTTTTATCACTGGCTTTTAAATAGTCGATTGATATCATGACACCTTGATAACTGTGATTTTAACAAGCACTTTTAAAACTTACTAACTTTAAACCATACTTCAGAAACCAATACAAACAGATTACGACTACATCTTTGCACATCAAAGACATGCATGAATGGCCAAAAAAAAAAAAAAATAGCACCATATCAATATCATTAGGCCTAAACACATGTAAACGCTAGTTATGAAAAAGCAGTGACTCATGCTATTGATCTGAGTGATGGTTTTCGTCATAGCTTACTGGAATTACGGCATGACTAATAAATAATACAGCTGTCTGCATGGATCACTGTTTTGTCTACATTCTTTTTCATCTGGGTAAAACTGGAAATGTGATGATGTTCATGACTGTAAGTGGGGCCAAATAAAGGACAGCTGCTGCAGTTTACAGGTTTCTGACCTCTACGTTTCCATGGAAAGTTTATTCTCATTGTTTTATAGACAAAGGTATTTTGGATAGCACTCTGGCTCAGTGCTTGGATATATGCCTCAGTTTATGTGGAACAGCAGTCCTGCTGTTTAGGACCTCGTCCAGAGCCCTGGCCTGTCTTTCTACCTCTCACTTAGAGAGTAACAGTGACCGTGGAATGTTGTTATCTTGACTATTTATAAGCATCAGTGGATAACATACGTTCAGACAAGCCAATTACTGAAATCCTGCTTGTAATTAAAACCACCTTTAGATGACTCATTTTCAGAAAAGTATTTGAAAGTGATTTTGGTTTATACTCAAAACCACATCTAGATAAGCAACTTTCAGACAGGCATATTAAAATGATTTAGCTTTTATTTAAAAATGCACTTAGGTAACATCTAGATGCAGATATGCATGATAATAACGTTTTTTTTGGTTTTTTTTTGCTGTTAAGCCCATAAGATATGAACAAATGAATCATTTTAGAGATCACATTTTAAGTGACTGCTTGCATAATCCCACAACCCAGAATCTCACTTTGCCAGACTGTGGTTAATATTTATCTAACGTGTTATTTAAATGTGTTATATAAAAATCCTTTCTCTGAGTTTATGAGATACCGGTTGCTGGAATTAGGCAGTGCATGTGTGTCTGAGTATCTGTCTGTGCACATCTTGTGAAGTTTTCAAATAAAATAATTCAGTTCAATTTTATTTGTTTTGTATCGTGGCTTTTGACTATAGATAATGAAACAACCAGAGATATGTATAATATTATGATTACATTACATTAATGATTACATTACATTAATGAAAGCATTGTATTTAAGCAAACAAGGATGAACACAGCCAAGCGGAGTCATACAAAAAGTCCCAGTGTGGGTATTTTGAATATATGCGCGCTTGGAAAGTCACTTGTCCAACCAAATTAGTGGACTGGAACTAACTGTTTTATAATTTAAGAATATTCTGGTTTAGGCTTTATCAGCTTGTCATCCAGGAGGAAAATCAGTGGCAACAGGTCAAACAGAAATGTATCATATCCTTTAAACAAACCATATCAATTTATTTTCATGAAATATAAACAGACCTTGCTTACTTTTCATGACTTGGTCAAGGTTCATTATAAAGTGGAACCATGACTGTAAAATTGTCCAAACACTAAAAGTTTTTTTTTTAAAAAGATAAGGTGGGCAAGGAAGCAGAGATGGAGATCCAGCCAGAAACGCAGCACTGTGTAATGACTTTCACTGCAAGCCAGGCACACGCTGTGATGTAGAACGTCCTGAAGCGCGGGCCTCATAAACTTATGTTGTAAAAATGACATCAATATTAAATTATGTCTTAAAAATGAGCTGGATGCACAAATACAGGAAGTAGTTTAATAGGCATGGCGTAAACAATGGCTTGTTTCCACAGAGGCAGATTGCGAGAGCTGTTTTTGCCATGGAAAACTATTAGTTGATGGTTACTACAATTAATAAAAGATGTTGGCTGCAAAAATCCAGAGAGCAGGCCCATAAAATTGTGTCTGTGTTTAGGCCATTGCTTCTCAAAATGGAATCTGTAGACCCCAAGATTAATTAGAGTTAAGGTTTCAGATGAAAAGATGACAGCTATGGATGTTTGTGCTCAGTGGTAATCGTGTAGATGCTATAAGCCAAAGGCATTGGATGCTGATTTTCTTAATTAAGTCTTATCTAAAGAGCATGGTCATGATGATCAAAATCAGAAGCATAATTAGGACTAGAAACTCCTCTTGATCTTGTTTATATTTGTAATACCTCGATCTTGATCTTTGGTTCCGTTACTTTAGTGACGAGCCCTATCTATTAGTCATACACAAACCTCAAATAACAAAATTAAGTGCCAGCAATCCACCAATAAACGTGAGGGTGTCCAGCAATCCACCAATAAATGTGAGGGTGTCCAGCAATCCACCAATAAACGTGAGGGTGTCCAGCAATCCATCAATAAACGTGAGGGTGTCCAGCAATCCACCAATAATCGTGAGGGTGTCCAGCAGTCTATCAATAAACGTGAGGGTGTCCAGCAATCCACCAATAAACGTGAGGGTGTCCAGCAATCCACCAATAAACGTGAGGGTGTCCAGCAATCCACCAATAAACGTGAGGGTGTCCAGCAATCCATCAATAAACGTGAAAACAGATTAGCTGGGAATTCTAAAAGACTCAAAACAAAAGGAGTGTTTAAGAGTACAGAGTACGCGATCTTATAAAGAGATGAGTCTTCAATACACAGGCTAGTAGTTCTTACTCGCCAGCCACCTGCTGATCGGCCTATTAAGGACTGTAACTCTGTTCAGAACGTGCCTTTGGCTAAGCTACATCAAATCAAACTACGACAAAAATACAACAAAAAATATTTTACCTACATAGTAGTACACAGTATATGCAGCACATTGTGTGGGTGTGTGCTAGTGTGCACACATATAAGGAGACAGAATATAAGAGAATGGTGAGAGTGATGCTTATCCACATGTGCATGTATATAGTGAACAGTGTTCAGTGAACAGTTTTGCATTAATAATGAAATCTTATCCCCGCGTATGCCACTGAGTGGCATGTCATTTGACCTGCAGCTCACATACTTTTTTGTGTCTCAGTTCTAATGGGCTAATTTTTAGCAGTGGAAACAAGTGTCCTAAAGCATTTTTCCATTAGGTCTTTATCACTCTTTTATTTAATCTTGTGATTTAACAAGACTCACCCCGGCCTACCACATAGCACAGAAGATGGAAAGATAATCTTCAGTACATTGCAGCTTTCAAGAAAGATTTCAAAATTAATGTCTAGACATGTTTAATAGTGTATTACAAGGAAACAGGCACAAGTGATTCAGAGCTGATCATGAATTTATTTCATTTTTTTCCATGGTGTCCTGGCTAAGAGTCATGCTGAGGCTTATTTTAAGAGCTCTTTTGTTGCCTCATATCACATACTCTGGCTTTCCATAGACATAAACATCTAATTTGCAGATAGTTTGATTTGGATTAATTACTTTTGCATACAAGGAGCTAAAGTCACAAAAGTCTCCTGATTTAGTCAGCTTAAAAATACATTTATAGGAATTGTAATGAGCTAGAGTGACTTAACTGGATTTACATTATTTGAGGACTCGTGAAGGGGACAGAAAACGACTTTGAATTTGGTGTAAAGTATGTTTGACGGTACACGTAAGGAAAGGATATCCAGTTAAGCAACAGTCAAGAACTGATTGAGAAAATTATGAAAATTTGTTTTTACCTTTAAACTCAGTGGTGGACAATAGAAACTCTACAATGATACTACTATACTATTATTTTGCTGTTTATGCTTTACTTGGGTGTTATTGAAATTGAATACTTGCACTCTTAATTACATCCCCCCTTTTTCACCCTTTACATTTTTCTCATTACAAATCTTAAAGATCTCTTCTTCTCACATCTAGCCTATGGTTATATGCAATATACAGTGGCTATGAAAAGTTTACACACCCCTGTTAAAATTGCCGGTTTGTTTGAAGTAAACACAATCTGATCAGTGGGAAAGAGGGATAAAGGAGCAGCTGGAGATGCTGAGGGAGAGAGAGACACACGTGCGTCTCTCTCTCTCTCTCTCTCTCTCTCTCTCTCTGTAGGCATCTCCAGCTGCTCCTTTATCCCACGCTCCCACTGATTAAACAACTCAGTGTCAGGCGTGCATTCTCCTATATATGTATATATAATGAAGTGAAGTGACGTTGTGGCCAAGTGTGGTGACCCATACTCAGAATTTGTGCTCTGCATTTAACCCATCCAAGTGCACACACACAGTAGT
>CM074963.1:12199482-12214013 GCA_037577455.1 Pangasius macronema
TTTCTGTAAAGCTGCTTTGTGACAATGTCCATTGTTAAAAGCGCTATACAAATAAAACTGAACTGAACTGAACTGTTAAGTTTGTATGCTGTGCATAAGCAAATATTAATATTTTCAGGTTTAAACAATATATTACTGGAGAACTACAAACAGTTTGTGCTATTTTGTCTTGCGGTACTAACATAGAAGTCATTTCATTGCCTCGACATCAAAAGAGTAAATAATTTCCATTGTTGAGAAATATTTTATGATGATCTAAGACGGATGATACACAGACAGAGTGTCTCAGTGCACAAATATGTCAGAATTGTCTATGCGAATAAGTTCACACAGGTGCATGCCATTAATCAGCAAAGAATGGAAAGAATAAGTGTCTTTAGATGAATTGTGTCACATGCTAGGCATCCCATATTTACAAATACTCAGAAGACAGCCAGTCTGCTTAGAGCTGAGCATGTCGGAGCCAGAAAGAGGGAAATCCATTGGAAGATATGAGGGGAAAAAAAAGCTTCTCGACGTGCCTTTAAGCAACTCCCGGTTTACTTCCTACTTTGTGGTTTTCAGGTTTTTAGATATTTAATATATATTTCTGGATGTATACTTCTGGATGTAGACAGGTAAAAAAAATGAATCAAATTTGATCTTAATGCTGCAGCTAGTGGTTTTATTAATAGAGCAAATAATAACGGCGAGAGTGAACATCTTTGCCTGGTAAACTGTGAAAGGTTGTGAAGTCATTTCCTTAGTAAATACTGTGAGCCTAGGTGTCTAATATAAAGCTCTGATCCACTGAAGGAATGATTCCCCGAAACAAATGCGTTTTTGGCATCCAGTGATAACATTTCTTTCTGCCTTTAATGGAACCAGTTCAATCTGGATGGATGAGCAAGGAGATAATTGGTTCTATCAACATACACCAGTATATAAGGTGTGGCTCAGTCATGTCACTGTTTTCCACACATAGTTTATATTGTGGGTGTGGACTCAGGTTCACTGATAGCCACACAAGCATATTTTGTTCCATTTCAACAAATGTTCGCATTTTTGCTGCAAAGTTCAGGGTCAGGGTTGGGGCAAGGAGTGAGAGATGAAGAGGAGATGAGAGGAGAGAGGAGAAAAAACACAGCGGAGACGCAGTAACCTAACAGAGTCCAGCACACAGAGAGAAGAATATGATACACTTGGTAAAACTTCTCCTTCTCTGCTTATTGTTTCAGTTTGGCTATTTATTAGGACACTATTTCAAAAAACAGCATCCCTCAAGGGTTCTCTGGATAGTTGAAGGTTCTTAGCTTGCAAGTAAAGATACAAGATCTCACACAAACACCCACTGGCATCATCAAATCAGCCCCCTACTCTTACTTCAGATATGCAAATGGAAAAAGTCATTGGCTAGAGTACAGTTCAAACCAACTATTAGGTTGAGATTGTACTTAACTTAACATGTCAACTGTAGTAATAGACTACAAGTGCTGGACAAGATTTTAAAGCAAATATCGCACAAAGAGCATCTTTGCTCCTGAGATATCAGACACCGCAAATACTTCTCTTCTTCTCTTTGATTAAATCTAAGCAGGATGCACATTCGCAGTTGATCATCGCTTTGCTTCAGTCCCTGCTGTTTATGTTGGTATTCCACCATATGCACATGGTTACTTTCTTTTTGTTTGTATGGAATCAATGCACCAAACAAAGCCAAGATACAGCAGCCATCTTGTGTAAAAATTAGTGACTACACAAGTATAAATAAGACAGTTTAAATAAGGTGACAGCGGGGTGACAGAATATTAATTAGCACCAAGCGGCCATTAAGAACAGAGAATTCAATAGTACTGTGGTATAATTATGTTGCCCTTATGATAGTGGAGTGTGGAGTGAAAAGAGGGCTAAGTGACATAAGGACACATAAAAAATCCATAGGGACACCATTACACTCAGTGTTCATGTAGAGGACACAGCAGTTGATGACTTGTCAGAAGAACAGGCTGAAAAATCTATGATTAACTGCGTGAACATAGTAACACACTGGCAAGAGAACAGTGTGTTAAAGCACATAAGAAAATATGTGTAAAATGGATAATACACTTGATTAAATTTCCTCATTTGTTCAAAGCAATATATAATACATCCTTTTTTCATTTTCCTTTGAATTTGACCAGGAGAAAGCTCCCGTTAGCTCTGTTGGGTAGCTACCTGTGTCATGGCTTGTAAAGCTGAGAACTGCTAGGACTTAAGGCACTAAAGGCAAGTACCCAGCATATCTCACATTCTTACAGGAATGTTATCAGTCCTCATGTTCTTGCAAGTTTGTTCTTATTAGATACCTTGGTAAAAACATTCTTGCCAGGAACTGAAATCCTTCTTCATGTTTCTTCTCTTCCACCTGCTGCATGTCTTCCCTTAACACACCCCCTGAGCACTGTTTGCACAGGTATGTGTTCTTTGCAAAGTCTTGCAAATGTTAGTCTATAAATCAGAGAAGTGTTTTTTTTTGTTTTGTATTGTCTCTTTTCTTATTTTTCCTGTTTTGTTTACCCCCTTCTTCTTCTTTCGACTTTTCCCTTCAGGGGTCACCACAGCGAATCATCACTCTCCACCTATCCCTATCTTTATCTTGTGCATCATTTTTTGAGTCTTGAATTAGCTTTTGATGAGTATTTTTGGGTATGATCTACAGTGATGGCTGGTTGTAATATTAGTTATGTGGGTTGAAATCGAATATCTACCAACAGCTAGCCAATGATACTGTTACGCAATGCATTATATCTTGAGAATCTCAATGGCATAATAAAAATTATTAAAATTCATAAATTATCTCACACACACACACACACACACACACACACACACACACACACACACACACACACACANTCTCTCACACACACACACACACACACACACACACACACACACACACACACACACACACACACACACACACACACAGGGTTTTGCATAACAAAAAAATATTTCAATGTTTATTGGACAGCATGCTCTTTGCTTGTCCAGCCCAGGTGCATAGCTTCTAAATATGATGATTGGGAGGGGCCAAACCTCGTTCAATCATTCAGTTCATCAAACAGTAATGAACACGACTGACATCTTAATCTTAAGCCAAAAATTCTGATGCAAAAACCTTAATAATCATTATATTTTCATCTTTCTATCTTTGAAAGACAGATGGGACTTTAATAACTATTTACACCAGTTACCCTGATGATGTTTATAATACTATAGTGATCATACAAGTACAGCATTGCTATGGATCCAGTTTTCATGACATGATTAAAATGATCCCAAATGGTATAAAAATATTTATAATTCGAGCAAAGTAGCTGAGAGTGCAGGTTAGATAAAAGTATAGGAAATTGTAAGCACATTCTAAAGAACAGGACACTGAGATGGAGAACTATCGTCCAAAATCCTTCTTCCACCACAGACACTCAGCAGGAGGCTCAGAAACAGGCTGTGATGGAAGTGTATTTAATGAGAAAAAGAATAAGAATATTAGGACTATGACTCATTTGTGTAAATGTGCACTTCCAGCATGCATAGCATAGAGGAGCACTGGGTCTCATTTATTGAGCATTGATGACGGGTGGGATTCTCAGTGGTGGGTCTCGGTGACAGGGTTTGATCTGAGACAAACACACAAATACCACACTGAGTCAGTACAGACCCGGACGAATACATGCCTGTAGTTTAGAACGGAAAATGTGTGTTATTTGTAGTTTCAAGCATATTTAACATGTCAGTACAATCATTTTGTATACTTCTCAACAGAGCATCATTCCTAAAGATCATGTTATTTTTTTCCCCAAATATGAGCAATCAACTCCATTTGCTGATATAGTATAATGTGGATTGATTCTACTTCCACTGATTTTTTTTTGTTTAGCCTTTTTAAGCAAATGAGACATCATATATGTGAAAAAAGCCATCTCATTTGGAAGCTTGTCTAAACTTGGTCTTGCACCAGGCACCCTTCCAAGTTTGGGAACCTTTAACAGGCTGCCACAACGCTGAGAATGAACTGCCGTCATGGAAAATAGCCCACATTTCAATCTGAAAGCACCTTCAGGGAATACATACTATATCAGATCTGACAGCTCAAGCATGTGTACTCTGCAAAGGATTATATAATGATTAATATAATGTGATATTGACTCCTCAAGCATGTTGGAGGCAACGAAGCATGGTTGTCTGATTTTCAAAAATACATCAAAATAATGAGCAGGTTTTATTTGTCAAATTCTGACAACTGGATCAACACAAATAGTCTCAAATAATCTAAATCATACTGTTACTTTTGAGAAGATTACAGAAAGAAAGAGTTACCATGTATAATTTAAAGCCCTGCGGTATTTTATAACTGCTTCTGGTCCAGTGCACTCGATGAACTCGCAGTGTCAGACTGATATTATGACACCAAAACAGTATGTAATTAGTACAATTATTCTTTTACGATTGTATGGTTCTAACATGTATCCTCTTACTGCTCATTTCATGGTTAGAGAGTTTTCCCTGACCCCCTTAACTTCTACCAATTCTGACTCTTTACTCTTTACTCTTATTCAAAATCATATCCCTCCATCTCTCAGCTCAGACCAGCTATTATCTCTCTCCTTGTCTATCTCCTCATTAACAAATCCCATGAATCAAGGTCCCTCTGTTCTGGTAACACCAGGTCTAAAATCCCAACCTGGATCCCTTTAAACACACTGCTGCAGTCCTTTCTACACAGAAAAGGGATTTCCACTATAATAACAAACCCTGTCTGATAGGGGAACTCTCAAAAAATAGGGTTTTACATAGAATCTATTCTTCTACATTATACTACATTGTCTCCCAAGAGATGAGGACAAGACAAACATATACAAATCCCCATTTAGGGGATGAGTCAAGTGGACATTATCCTTTTCTAAGACAGTGTCTGAGGTAGCACGTCATGTTTGCACCCTCAGAAAAAGTCAGCACGTTGTTAGTCAGCGTTTGGCTCAGCGCTGTGTTTTGTCTTCACATCACATATAAAAGATATTAATTGAGTCTGGCTAGTGTCGTTATTTTTATCATCATCTGACTGTGTGTTGTGCTAGCAGGAGAGTCATATGACAGCTTTTGGTGTAGTCAGTGCTTCCACACCCCTGCGCGTTCCTCATTCTGAAATGGTCATCTGTCGTCCGTGCATGTTAAGTAATTGGACTGATAAAAGTCGATGCCTATGGTGTGCAGGTGGTGGGATTGGGAATGAGTAGCACAGTGTACTGTAGCTACAGCACTGAGGTACATCAGAGCACATATATTGTTTAAATATAAATATACATGGTGACCACTAGCCTATAGAACCTACTTGTCTGCAGGGTATCTATACTTACCCCTATATAAAAACTAAAAACCCCAGACATCAAATTTTCATGTTTTTTTTTTTTTATTTTTAATTTTTTTTAACATTAAATGACACTGTGTAGGCCATCATTGTGGAGAAAGTGGAGAAAATGGGGTTCCACACTGACCTTACCACAAACAGGATGTCCCTCAAAAATAAACAAAAGGAAAAGACAAAAACGTATCAGTGAGGCAGCTAAGAGACCTACAGCAACATTAAAGGTTGTGACGACAATCTCATGTATTCTTCACATGTCTGGGCTATAGGGTAGGGTGGCTAGACAGAAGCCCACAGAAGCACTCTTACAAATAACGAAAAGTAAAATAATAATTAAAAAAAACATCCAAGCTTGCCTAAATCACCCCAAACCATGTAGCAAAATGTTTTATGGTCTGATGAAACCAAGGTACTTGTACTTATTTTTGGGCATGATTCTAAAATATATGTTCAACACAAAGGAGGAAATATTTCACTTTTCAGCATGATACTGACCAAAAGTGCAAATCCACATGAGTAAAGAAATGGCTTCAGAACCAGAAGATTAATATTTTGGAATTTCCCAGTCAGAGCCCAGATCTAAATCCTTTTGAAAACTTTGGGATGACTTGAAGACGGCTGTGTACAGGAGATCCCTTCAAAATTTGATCGATTTGCAGTATTTTTGCAAAGAAGAATGGAATAAAGTTGCCAAACCAAGGAGTTGGTAGACTCTTATCCAAAAAGTCTGAGTGGTGTATGACAAGCAGGATGAGATAGTAGACTTTTTAAATCTACTGTAATTGGAAAGACAGAATGAACACATCCATAAAGGATGAATCTTTTACGAGATTATTCAAATTTTAAAATACCTAAAATAAATTAAATCCTAAATGTTACAATATCTTGCATTCACACTCTACCCCTGAAAACTCTTTTTTTTTAAATTAAATTTCACTCTTTCTTTCTTACTTATGATGGCTAAATGACAAATGCAGCTATGCTGAATATACTAGAATTCGGATAAGAAAAACCCTGAAACTTCCAAGACACATAAATCCAGCTGGCACCTCATAGAGATGCTAAAGTTTCTGCCATACTGTGACGGATGCCAGGTTTCAAAATTGTAGTTATATGGCATTTCTTACTACTTCTCTATATTTAATGTACCTGTATGACTGTACAGCCCTTATGTAATGTGTATATATTACATATAATATTACATATAATTGTAATTATAATAGCATTGATTATCTCATTTCAATGGCAGCTGCCAAGTGGTGGGATATAGTAGGAAGTGAACAGTCAGTTCTCAAAGTTTATGTGTTGGAAGCAGTAAAAATGGACAAGAGTAAGGATCTGAGTGATTTTGCCAGTGAACTGTTGACATGGTTAGACGAATGGGTAGCGAAGGCTAGCTTGTCTGGTCCGATCCCACAGAAGAGCTACTGCAACACATGAAAAAGTTGTCAAGGTGTCAGAACACCCCGTGAACCGCAGCTTGTGTATGGGGCTGAGTAGCCGAGGGCCGGTCAGAGTGTCCATGCTGACCTCTATCTACTGCCAAAAGCACCTACAATGGGTGCAAGAGCATCAGAACTTGACCAGCTGTAGATATATATGGTATATTTGTATATTTATATGATATATATTTATATGCACACACACATAGTAGAAAATTAATGCTTGTAACATCAATTGTTTGCTGAAGCTGATTCATATATTCCACTGACTCATATGAGCTTTTTTCTGGATTATTTTTAAGTAGTGGAACACAAGCATTGAATATTAGTGAGCAACTCTAAGAGCATCTATTTTTCCCCCTTTAACTCTTGATGGAGTTTGAGATTTCCTGTGAGGGTGAGTCAAACGAAAACCTTAAAAATGCAACCTAAATTTGTAGTTGCAATAAAACATATACTTCTGGTCCAGTAGCCCTGATACAGTTTTGTGACGCTTATTTGCAAAAAAACCAATTCAAAATAAAAATAATAATAATAAAAAGGATTTCATTTGACTATTCCTTGAACATTAGTGGAGCTATGAGTCTGGGCATTGAGTAAATACTCTTAAATAGATTAAATATGCAAGCAACTATCTTGATGGTGCAGAGTTCTTTGTATTTATACTTCAAAAGATTATACAATTGTCTACATTTGAAGAATATAGTTAAGACCTAAGATCTAAAGAGCAATTATAATATTGTTCTGAAATCTGTTTGGCTTTATTAGAAACCTCTTTTTGCTGCACGCTTTTAATTTGAAGCACAGCTTGGTAAGGAACAGATTCTCTGCACACACGCATGGACTGTAGTGACGCACTTGGAGCATCTCATCATGTCAGGCATTTTCCCTATTAAGGGAAATGTTCAGAATGTGAACATCCCAGAAAAACGAACTGTCTCAAATTTTGGACCTTATGTAACCAATGCAGAGCCGTTCAAATGAGCTAAGCCTTGAGTAGCTAGAAGTTTTTGTATAAAACATTGCTTGTCTTTTTCTGTCAGTTTTTCAGATCATATTAAGGAAATGTTGGAAAATGACATTTATTGCATCGATTCTGGGTTATAGTCAGAGGATCTAGTGTATAAATGAAGTAAATGTGGATGACACAGTTTAAGACTTTAACATTGAATCATGTTCAACTGTATTGCTGCCTATTTAATTACAATTGGCTGATTTATGGGTGATTTTGTGTATAGTTTGTATTGATTATATCCATGTAAGCTACCTTCAAAGCTGACTGTGTAATAAAGTTCACACAAAGTTACACATGTACATATTTATCTGTATATATATATTAAGCACAAATCAGACCAGGAAAATTTTGTTCTAGCATCAGTTCATTTGTTCATGCGCATTGTTCATTTCCATTTATTTCTAGGTTGCTCTAATGTATATGTTCACATACAGTTTTGTGAAAAAGTTTGAGGGAAAAAGACATAAAAATATACAAAATGTCAGGAATGGGAGTTGAGGCAGATGCCAGTGTAGGTAAATGTTTAACTGCAGTGACACAAAGTGAAACATAAAGAACAGGAAACATGAGCAAGAAAGAACTAGCCTAGACAACAACATGAACATGATACGCACAGAGAGACAAGGACTAAAGACCGATAAGGAATGTTATACAATGTGTAACTTAATGCTAATTAGACAGCTACATAATTCAGGTGCTTGCGGTCATGGTGTGTGCAGTTAGCATTATGGCTTATGGGTGTAGTCAGCGCTGTATTGGCGCTATCATGACATGTTAACCTTTTGAGGGCAGCTTTTGTAGCTTTTACAGATTTGGGTCCATATTGGCCAGAAGTTTGGTCAATATGTATCCAGGGAAATTCTTTGTATTCAGAGTCAGGTTATACGGCTGCTTAAGCATTAAGGATTTTAAATAATGCCTAAACCACATGCACGGTACATGCACACCACCATGTCTTAAACCACAAGCTTGAAAAAAAAAGACAGAGATAGAAAATGCAGAAAATGAAAAATAAAAAAGACGATGGCAACCATTGAAACAGATATCTAATAGGACTGCAAACAGTCATCTATTCACTGAAAATTTGGTTAAAATTTAACATTTTAATTTGGTTAAATTTTACAACGTTAAAAATTATTATTAGCCAACTTATAAAATAGCACTTGATCCAGCACATCCTATTATTTAGCTTGTCTTTTATAATGTCTGGACAGTTATTTAAGTGCTGCACAATGTAGTTTAAATCTAGATACTAAATCACTAAGTCATGAAATTGTAACGTGTGCAATTTTATAGCACAGTTGTCATTTTGAGTTGTTGATTAATAAAATACTTGCACCTTGCTCATTCCGTCACACATAACTGAGACACATCTGGGTTTTTGGCAAGCACATTCCACATGCGTAATTTCTCGTAACTTCTGAATAATGCTCAAATCTTTAGTTGCATCTGAGGTCAAGTGTGCAATTTCTGTATTTAATCCTCATGCCATGTGCATAACTCAACTCTGAATATGACCCTTTGGTGTAGAACTCTTAAGCTTAACAGTCTTTGGCTTGTTTGGCCTCCTGAATGCCTTCTCAGGAGCAGGCAGCTTCTCTGACTTCTTGGGATTCTTAGTGCCTTTTCTAATGGCAGTGGCCACAGTCTTTAAAGCCTTCTTCAAAGGCTTTTCAACACAGAGGCTGTGCAGCTTTTGTTAATTTAAGCAATGAAATTCAAGCATTTTTCCAAGATGCATAGTGAGACGTTTTCCAGTAAAATGCAGATCAATAGTTAGACTCAACTTTCTCACATGACTTTGGTGAAACGAAGCTAGATTGTTAGGTAATGTTATGCTAGTTGTCAGTTTTAATTTCCACTATTTTACCTATTGGCAATTTTACTATTCCACTATTTTATCTCAATGCTTCAAAGTGTTATAATCCCTTTNGATTTCTGTCTTGCAGAACTTGTGGTATGTTGTTCATGTGTTTGGCTCTTGCTGAAATCTCAGCATGTAACTTTTCATTTCTATGCTTGGAGGTATAATTGTTTGAAAGTCATAGAAGGCATCTACCACCTTTGAATATGCTTTTAAGTCCAAAGCCATGATCATGTTAAAAAGGAGCTTGTAGCTAGCCCTGAAATTGGTTCAGATGGAAGGCAGGAGCATCATCTCAGGACCTTTTCACCAACAGCATCTCAGATGGAAGAAGTGAGAGCAGCTTTCCGATCTTAACCCTTTAAACTCGAACAGGTCACCAGCAGCATCATCTGCATAATCCTGTTCAACTAACCCTAAAAAAGAGACCAATAAGTCATTAACCAAACCACATCAGAAATTAATCCTCCATTGTAGTTACTTTAATAACATTGGGCTTCATTTATCAAGCTGGATATGAACAAATATATTCATTATATTCATCATTCATAGGTGCATTTAAACAAGAATTGTGGCATTCATAAAAATTAATTTAGTTACTCCTACAAAAGTTCCTGATTTTGTGTAAATTTACCTCTAAGGTAAATGACTAATGTAAACCTCGATCGATCGGCTTCAAATCATACAACTGCCAGTGAGTTACAGCAAATTTTATACACAGATTTCACTGTCAGTTTTAAACAGCTGATTTATTTCTATTCCGCACCATTTTAAAGGAAATATTGTGAAACCTAGCCATTTGATATTAATGGCATCAATGATCACCTTGGTAAAGTGTAGATATCTTTTTGTTCTCTAGTTTTATGTCAAGCTGTTTTCCCCCACCTTACTTAATTCACCCAGAATTCATCTTTTCTACAATTTGTCCCTATTTGTCTCTATTCAGCTTTCTTACCTAGTATTTAAACTTTTGGTCAAGATGATCTCTTTGTAAGAATTCGCACAAAACAAAAGTCACAAATGGTTACGTTTATGTATATTCTGTGCTGTACTTCTGTTTATCTGATTAATTGTGCTTGTTATTACAACAGTAACAACAACAAATAAAATGGCTTTTCTCAGTTTGCACAAAGTTATTCTTGGAATTATAATAAAAGACAGAGATTTTGTTGGTTTACATAAAAATAAAGTTGTAAACGAAGCTACAACCGCTAAGTGTTTCCATGCAAGCTGGCCTGGACAAATCTGAAATGGTGTAATTCTGCTGGACTTTTGGAAGTAGCATGGCTGCACTTCTCAAGGTTTACCATAAATTCAAGAGACAACACAACGCATTCCTGTAATTGTATCCTCAATTTGTGAGTCAGATAGCTGGCAAGACTTGTGAACCACTCATTTCATAATCAATCTAAAATATCCCCTTAGCTGAAGTGTAAGATTAGCAAAAGCCAGAATTTAACACTCTTCTTAGCAAGTTAGAAATTAGCCTGGAATTTGCTAGGGTAATTTCTCATGGGCCCTGCAGTGGTTCAGCCGTGGGATTGGAACTCACAATCTTCTGCACGCAAGCTACCATTGCCAATTATTGTATTTCATGCAAACTGATACGATGACTGTGGAACACTTTCATCTCATTGAATTGACAGCAACATTTAACACCTGTTTCTAAATACTATTGTGTTTTTTATCATGCCAAAAGGTTATTTCACTTCACTTAAACATGACTTCACAGGGAGTGCATCTGGAACCCATGTCTCTTTCATGCACGCTCATGCAATACAGCAGAATTGCAGTTTGCACAAACAGGAACAGCCGCATCACATCAGTATAGTAAATGCATAAAGATGTTGTGATTGCAACACAGAGATGCTGCGACACCGTGCTCGGGGAAAATGCATGTTACTTCTTCTTTGATTTTTTTTTAGAAGATAATATTTTTCCAGATGTGGTCACCCAAGATAAATAGCGGTAGCGGAAAATATACTCCTCTCATTGACAAGTGTGTCAGAATGTTCTGCTACGTGGACCAATGGTGTGATGTCTGGGAAATGAGGCTATGAGGGAAGAGAGAGATAAAGAGACAGACTGAGATAATAGAAATCATATGTGAACACATATGAGGCAGCGCTCTCAGACCTCCAGAGTGTCACCCACTCATCTCTGCTGGGACACACTGACATCCAGTGGTGGAACAACATAAGCATAGACAACAAAACATTGAAAGCACATTCACTTCTAGTTCCAGTTCTGGCCAGACACATGCACAGTGTTCCTGATGGAGATGACAGGGAGAAATGAACACACAGGACCTTTCACACATTGCCTGCCATAAGATGTCACTTGATTTTATTATACTTTTATTACATGCCACTTACTGTTTATAATGTTTAAGATGAAACTTGTTGTCTAGTCCAGTTAATCACAGATGTAGTGGTGGGTCTGTATAATGGAAAGTTCTGATCATCAACATGAGGAATGCAGAGAGTTTTGTAATAATCCAGATTAGTGATGGTGCAGTGTCAGCACACACTTACTACTATCATCTGGCCCACATAATGCTTTGGAATGAAGGCAATAAACTCATCCAAATCTGGTTTCCAGAGCACAGCCATGTCTCAACATTAATCAGATCAGAACTTAGAGGTGGGACACTTTTGGTCTAAACCTAAAGTGACATCCAAACTTAGACATGATTGTCTGAATTCCTGCCATTTTCGCCCATTATCCAGATGCCATTCATTCATCTTCAGCAACTGCATTATCCTGGTCAGGGTCATGCTGGGTCTGGAGCCTATCCCAGGAACACTGGGTCCATCATAGGACACAATGCACACTCGTTCACACACTCGTTCCACCTACTGATTTTTGAGAGGTGGGAAGAACTTTGGGTAGATTACTGAAGAAATGTAACACGGTTATGGTTAAAAACTATATGAGTAACAATGTAATTACCCAATGCAATGTTATTGCGAAATGACCAGAATATAAAGTTCTTATTTGCATCCATTAAGTCTAATTATTAACTTACACAGAACGTCCTTCAGAAGACTGTCTTGAACTGTAAGATAAGTGGTTTTGCTTAGCGACTGGTCTGGCCCCTAGATTCCCTAATCTCAGCTAGCAAGCTATGCATTTAGCTAGCCGTTCCATTGGTGACACCTACTTTTAACAGATTTGAAAAATAGATATTTCCCACCCTATCATCTGATTAAAAGAATTTGGTATGATTATAGGCTGTGTATATCTATAATAACCTCACCTACACAGTCATATGTCACATACTATTATTCTCCTAAAACATAAAAAAAAAATATTAAGTTAAGCTAATGCTTCAATTTAGGTAGCTTCCTCTCATTTCCATGTTAAACTGCATCAGACAGAGGCCCTGCAGGCCTGTTTTTTATTCCAGCCTTTCAGATAAAAGAGGATACTTAATGGTACTACAGTAGTAAAATAAAAGGAACACCAGAATCTTCCCGGCAAGATGCATGCTGTCTGGAAAATTTTGTCCTGATCCCATGTTGCAATCTTAATGGAAAATCTGGCACTTGATTATTCTGTGAGAGTCTGTGGTGCAACTGCCCTTCAAAACAGTAGCTGAACGATTTATTAAAGGCCTTATAAGGAACTGAAGTTTGAAAAATACCACTTTGATGAATTGGACTACATGTAGAAGTAATATTTCCAATGCAGAAGAAAATCACAGCAGATTCTTGACCATTGAGTTTCCAGTCGTTCCTGAGTGTTCTTTGATCCAGGCTAAAAACAACTGTGAATTTATGGTCATTACAGAAGTTTCTGAAACTCTCTACAAGTTGATCTCAGACATGTTTCATTTGTGCCACTTTTTAATTCAAACCTTACAACACAAGTTTATCCACTAGTTTTTGGGAGTAGTAGTAGCTGCCTCACAGCTCCAGAATTCCCTGTTTTGATCCTGAGCTCCAGTCTCAGTGGAGGTTTACATTTTCTTCCCTTGGTTTTCCTTCAGATTCTCCAGTTTCTGAATGTGCGTGCATCATGCCCTGTGATGGACTGGAGCACCATATAGAGTGTATTCCTGTCTCATAAATCAAATTTTCCAGGGATCCACTTGAAGCTCTGGATCCACTGCAACCCTGACAAGGACAAAACAGTCAATGAAGATGAATGAATGAATGAAAATATCACTTTTACATAAGTGTTAATTAACTTTGTCCTGACACTCAGATGTCATTGTTATTGAGCTCAGGCACACTCTGTTTACAGTGATCATCCTTGAGATGTTTCTGCAACAGAGAGGTTTACATGTGGTAAATTGCACATGATTTGCAAAGCCACACTTCTGTATACAGCTGAGAGTGTGCATATGCCCAAGCAACAAACAAGCCATGAGGTCAAAGGGTTTGTGTGTAGACCCCTGAGACAGAATTGTGTTGAGGCACATTATTCTTAAATGGAAGAAATTTGGAATCACAAAGACTCTTCCTAGAGCTGAACAAAAGCCAAACTGTGTGTCTTTGGTTAAGGAGATGATGAAGATCCTGAGGGACATTCTGATGTAATTCCAATGGTTTTTGTGTGGAACTTGCCAGAAATACCTGCAATACACCATCTCTGCAATACTCCATCAACCGGATGCAAGCCACTCCTTAGTAAAAAGCACAAGACTACTCGGAGTGTGTCAAAATTAACCTAAACAATTTTCTGTGGTCTAATAAAACAGAGATTGAACTCTTTGGTTTAAAGTCCAAGCATTACAACTGGCGGAAACCAAGCAGCTATCATCACCTGGCTGCCTGGGCATTGCATATTTCACATTGGTGCATTCAAATAATAAATCCT
>CM074963.1:12222675-12241587 GCA_037577455.1 Pangasius macronema
CTGGATACCTTCCTTTGCCAAGACCTCCCAACAAAGGTAGTGATGTATTTAGAGGTGAATCTGGTACCGAGCCTGCAACCTAGCTAGCTGGTCACAAACACTAACATCCAGCAAAAAAAAAAAAAAAGATAAGCTTACGAAACAAGAAAAAACTTGGATGGTTAATAACATGGATGCACATCTATGCACATCCTTTTATAATGGAACTTGCTCAGAATAAACCAATCACACTCAAACTCATGTTCAAATGTAATTGTAATACACCTGTCATCAACAAAGTGATCCTGATTAACCCCAAATAAAGATCTGCTGTTTTTTGTAGGATTTTGTTTGTAAGCTATAGGACATCTTCTTGGTTTCATCCGACTGCTGAAGACTCTTTCTTCTTCTTCTTCTACTTCTCCTTTCGGCTTTTCCCTTCAGGGGTCGCCACAGCGAATCATCTTAGAGGTGGATAGGGATAGAAGACGTTTGACGACTTCGGTACCAGGTGTTTCTCGAATGTCTCTGCATACCACCTAGAAGGGGATGAAGATGAAGACAAAGTTCCTATGAGGTTGCATGATATCAGGATGTGGATGTGGATGTGTCAGGCTCGTAAAACCTATAAAGCAAACACTACAAGCCAACACACCAACCTTTAACTGGACCTATAAATCTCCTGAAGATTTATTGTTTGCTGCCTAAGTGGATGTTCGGTGCTAACATGGAACCTTGGACTCCCTACCTCAGTCCATGACCGTTTTACCCTTGCAGCATATACATCAATCATACACTGGCTACCTGACAGTTAATGGTGTACTTTATGTGCATAGAAACAAATTTCACCTACTACTGAGTCCTTACACAGAGCCTTGCTAAGCAAGTAATCACCACCATCCTTTTTTTCTTTTTTTCACTCTTCAGCACTTGTGTGGGAAATGAGAAAAATAACAAAGCAGCTTTACAATGACAAAAGCATTTTTCATCCTTTCCCACCATGACCAGATGTCTTTGTTTGGAGAATTCACTTCAGTCATGGTACATCTTCAGGTGACATAAGAAGAAGTATCCATATTATATTTTTTTATAAGTAAATCGTCTATATGGTTATTTGATTAGTTCCTTTCAAACTTGGCCAACTAAATTTCTAAAACTCCAATATTAAATCATGATGAAGCGATAATATCCAATGTTTTCCCTTCATCTGGCTCTCAGCTGTCACAGAACTTTCCTGACTGCATGCTAGCAAACAACAGTTTCTGAGTCCTGTCTTCAATTCTGGTCCCAGAAATTAGTCCTTTGTTTGAAGCATTTTCTGGTTTTGCATGACTGAAGACTTCTGCTATTGATCTATGGTACCTAGAAATACCTCAGTTACAAGGTATTTATACAAAACTGTTTCTATCTCCTGTTTGTTACAGAAATAAAAATACTTTGGGTATCCCTGTACTAGAAATGCATGTAGGCGTGTTGAAACACCATGCTAACCTGCTTGAATATGATCAATTGTTCAAGCATATTGACTTAAAGCATCATGGTTTTTACATGCACATAAATCTGCTTTGGTCCCCTCAGGACTCTGTATAGAATATATAGGTTTAAAGCAAATATTCCAGACATTCAGTATATTAGCCTGCCAGCAAAATAACTCAAAACAGCAGTTCATTACCTCCCCAGAGAGTAATTTAAAACCACGGCTATTTCAAGGTTCATAAAATAGTGATGCAAGGCTGTGTAGTTGCCTGCTAATAGTGTGGTAAATTCAGATTAAACGTTTAATCATTGATGCATAAAATGATACACTAACATCAGAGTGCAGCTGCTGAAAAGGAGGAGAAACTATATTTATCTTACAAGAGTAGAATACTTTAGTGTTTAGTTTATCATTGTATCAACATACAACTTCAGCAACAACTGACTGTTTGGTCAACTGGCTTTAAGAGCCAATAAGTCACTCAAAGCTCAGCTTTCATAGTGGAGAGTTGAGATAGCTGCAAGTGCAGTAAAATGCGTTTTATTAAAGGGCAGGCAGACAAATCCAAAACGTGAATCAGAGTCAAAAACTGGAAACAAGCAGTGGTCGGGCGATCTACAAACCACAGTAACAGGGATAGTCTAAATATACGAACCAGGAAACGGAAACAAGATCAAGAACCGGAGTGTCATGGCCTAATGGTCTGAGAGTNCTCAATACCACGACTGAGGTGAGACCCTTGAGCAAGGCACCGATCCCCCAACTGCTCCCCGGGAACCGCAGCTAAAAAGGCTGCCCACTGCTCCGTGTGTGTGTGTGTGTGTGTGCGTGCGTGCGCGCACTTGGATAGGTTAAATGCAGAGCACAAGTTCAGAGTATGGGTCACCATACCTGGCCTCACTTCACTTCAGAACAAAGAAGTCTCCGTATGGACAGCCAGTAAAACACTGAACAATACTTTGAATAACTGTTTGTATATAGTGTAATAGGAATACTATTGTATATAGTGGTGATTGTGCTCAGATGAGATTAGTAATCAGGTGACTGTGAACATAGCAAAGTCCGTGGCTGTTGGGGAGTGTAGTCCTGGGTGGCCATGTTTGTAGGCCACAATGTGTTCTGGGGAACATAGTTCTAGGTAGGCATTTGACCTGACATCAGCTAAATAAAAAAGTGGACCTGTGGACAGAATCATCATAGTATTTCAAATCTAGCTAATATTTGTTGTTAATTATTTGTTGGCTTTTTATATTTTTTGTCTTAGTGAGTTTTATTCTACTCACGATTTTTCAAAAGTGTAGCTCACTCTCAATAAAAGGCTTCCTCATGAATTTTTTGGATGGTTAACAGTCCTAGCTTTCTAAAGGGGTTTTACTTTAAACCTTGTCTAAAAGGAAAACCCTCAGAGAGAAAACCCTCAGAGAGACAGACCCTCAGAGAGAAAACCCTCAGAGAGAAAACCCTCAGAGAGAAAACCCTCAGAGAGACAGACCCTCAGAGAGAAAACCCTCAGAGAGACAGACCCAAAGAACCCTTTAGGGTTCTGCACTCTTAAAAAAGGGTCAATCTGGAAGATTTAAGGTTTTTATTAGTTTGTCCTTCCTGGGAAAGATTCTGTGTTGAACTTATATAAGTGCTTCCTTGTCAGAAAAGGCTTCCAAGTAAACCCTTAAATAGCCTCACCCTTAACTAATCCCAAAAAACCCTTGAGGAGTTTTTCTACTCTTTTTTCTAAGAGTGTAGATGGTACCTTGCAGCTAGATTTTGCATGAAATTATAAACCCACAAATTCACTCAAGAAACCCTTTATTTTGTTTTATACAATTTTCTGCCTAATTTAATACATTTACTCATTTATTTAAACCTATTTTGGTTGTATTTATTCAGTCCATTTATTAAGCTAATTCTTGCAGAGCTAATGATTATTACAGGACCACCCAGGCTACTGTAGGAGTCGAGACCACAGAACGTGTCTGGGACAAGGAAATGATTAACACATCTAAAATCCAAAGCCTACCTCAGAGGAAGCATATCATGTGAAAATATTTCTCATCTCAAGGTCACCTACATACTTGTATTGGCTAAGAGTATATGCTGTTATAATTAAGCACAGATCTGTTAGTGTTTAGCTGAGCAACTTTGATCTTTAAGTGCAAGCAGAGAAAAAAACAGAAAAATCTGGTATATCTTAGAGCAATGCACAATAAAGTGTATTGAAACCTTCTGTGCATGGCATTAAATTGAAGCCGAGCCTGATTATAGTCACCTCACTTGACTCCATGCCTTTAAATGCATGTTTACGTTATGTCTCAAAAATGTCCTGGACAAATCTTAATGCCTTGCTGTACTTAAAACTACTACGGATGGCTCCTGTATCCCTGTGTCTACTGTCACGCTTGCTAGATCGTTTTTGCGTGAAGAGATTTTGAATTTTTTTTTTATTTTAAGTAAAAGTCATTTGAGAAAAGCAAAGCATAAGCCCAGCATACTTGTACTATGTATTTAGCATGTTTTGGGAAGTCTAGGCTGTCAGTCTTCTGTCTAATAACTGGCTGATAGCTAGGGTGGAGGTCAAAGCTGTCTGAAACTTGACTCCTTGTTCTCGCCGAGATTTTTAATCTCTGAAGTGGAGACAGTGTCTGGACCTGTTAAGAATGATCGCATTTTCTTGCTTTGATTTCACCTCTGAGGCAAACCGCATTATCTTCATGTTGTAATGGTTAAAGATGACATTTCATCTGCCTGTAAAGTCTTACAAAGCAGAAAGAGTTAAGGCATTTTTTTTCTGTTATTGGTACACAAGGGTATAATGCTGATTTGTGTGCTGGTTGGTTGAATCTAATGCAAACTATTATTAGAGCAGTTGTGTCACTTGACCTTGATCATCACTTTGGATGACATCCATCTAGCTAGGGAACCATTTTAATGCTACATTTTAGAAGAATAACGTAATATTTCCTGTATATCCCCTCATCCTTTGAACAGATCATGGATACAGTGATTGTACTTATTTACATAAACTCCCTGTGTGGGATGATGGCCCCAGTCAATGTTTTCATGACTTTCCATGATGACTGGGGCTAGTCATGCTAGAAACACAAACACCATTACAGGCAGGGGCAAGGCCACGTCTGGTTCTTTGTCTGAGTTAAATGAAAGCTATCCTACAGGCTATGCAGAATAGCGTTTTGAACTGCTGCCAAATATGGGAGAACTGAGTCTGCAAATGGTCATGTTAAAGATCATTAAGTGATATTTCATTAATCTCCCAGTGGAAAACACTCTTAGTCTCACAATCCACGAGAAACTGGGTTGGAGTAAGAGTTACAGCTGTTCTCCAATCCACTGTTCAGCCAAACCGTAATTAAAATGGAAATACCCATACAAGCATTATAAACCATTAAACGCTGAGAGCATTTGTTCTGCTCCATTTACATAGATAATACTTCTCATCAATAATTATTTGTTTGTTCTGCGTGCTTTCCTTATTCACTGAAATCATTGTCTTTTCTAATTGCACAACAACTTAATTGTTCTGCAATGGAGTCATCATCAGCATCAAGAAGGACAATAAATATCAATATGTAATTCATTACTTCAAATAAACTTCAATTTACTGCTTTGATAGGTATTCATTCTGATCCAAATTCATGTCAAATCCTTCAGACCTGAAGCGAAAGAATGAGATTTTTGGTTCAGGAAATAAATTACATCCAGATATAGCCATGTTTTTATTAGTTCATTTGCCTTCAGCCCTCACGGAAACTACTTTACAAGTTTTTGAATTACTTCTTTATTACAGCAAATGTTAAATCCACGTGTTCATATCTGAATAATCCTAAAAGAGTTTTAGCAGGTTACTTAGAAAGACATCTGTCACGCCATCTTACGGCAACTGTTTACTAAAGTTCCTCATGACCCCAATGATGACCCTCTGACTAAGACTGCACATGTAAAACTGATGGTTTCTCATGCCTAACAAGGATCACGTGCCAAGACAACTACAAATAATGCTGTTTAAGCAGTTTCGTAAAAATATCAATCTAAAACATCCGCATTAAATGCTGAACAGTTCCCTTCCTTCTTATGCCCCTGTTACTACAAAGTATTCCTAATCTTCCATCTGCTAAAATGAAGGGTTGCTTACCTGGGTAATAGCCATGTTTCGCCAACTGGCCTCTCTCAATTGAACCTATTATCAGTTTTGCATGATTATTCCTTGACCATGCTGGAGAACAGTTCCTAAAACAAGGAAAAATACAGCTTATGCCTTCTGTAGAAAGGCAGTCAAGTTTTCTGGATTACCCATTTGCCTTTGCCTGCCTTGTGTATGATCTTTGGGACATTTCTGGATGTTGTACTTGAACTGTGATTTTGACTCTGTTAGCATGAAACATAATGATTTCACTAAAAAGAAGACGGCTTTATTTGTCACATATACATTACAACACAGTGAAATTCTTTTCTTTGCATATCCCAGCTTGTTAGGAAGTTGGGGTCAGAGTGCAGGGTCAGTCATGAAGGTTAAGAGTCTTGCTCAAGGGCCCCACAGTGGCAGCTTGGCAGTGCCGAGGCCTGACCTTCTGATCAGTAACCCAAAGCCTCAACCACTGAGTCACTGCTGCCCTGTCGCTTTATAATAAATTTCACATGGATCCTGATAACCTCACTAATCAGTCACGTTGCATCATCTTAGAATAATATAGTGTATGTAGATAATGAATATGAATCTGCTCAAAATATTCCAATTAATACTATTCTGTTATTAATGTCAATGAACATACAGTATATAATAGTAAGGAAAGCTCTTAGTCTTAGTCAAGATAGCAGGTCATAAGAGCAAAATAGCCCACGATCAGGGGCAAGTGGTATAGATGGTGTCTTTCAAAGACAATTGTCCTAAAGTGGATAGTTTTGGAGTTTTGTGTAGCCACCAATGGTCTTGGGGGAAAAATACACAGAATGATGTGAAGAATCCAGACTGGGGCTATCAGCTATCTGTTGTCATCAGCATTGATTGAGAAGACACATGTTAAATATATTCACATGTGTAATGAACATGAGGTGAATTATTTACTTGGTCATTCATTAGACAAAAGTAGATGAAAACTAGTTTGACTAAAATAGGTAGACTAAGCATACATCGTTCAGTCAAGGTATAAATTAATTAGTGGGTTCTTTCTTTCAGAGCAAACATGACATGAACCCACTGGGTCATTACAGACTTGAAACACACAAATTATGAACGCAGCTGCTTTTGTGTGTGTTTAATAGTTTGCCACATATCATTCTTATTATGGCATCGATGAGACCTGGTGATATAATGCATTGCTCACTCTTAATAGTTTCAATGTCTATTGATAGATATTAGATTTTAGCCCTCCCATCTAATAGCACAACCAGCTGTTACTGCACACATCACAATGGATCTTAAAAGCTGAAAAACAGATGCCTTTGGATTTAGTTTTAAGAAAGACGTAATGTTCTCTATGGCTTCTGTAACACTGATCATCATTAAAGACATTATGATGTGGAAAACATTATAATAGACTTGGCCATGATAAATCGCCTATCTTTCTTAAGTGAAGAAATGCTGCAGGGTCTTTTGTGTGGTGTCAAGCAGAAAATCATTAGCCATGCATTGCAATTTGAAATGTAACATGAGTGAAACCCGAACTCTGCTGTTCCTTTAGTTCCAGCAATTACAGTGCCAGTTGAATGAGTGTGAGGGAGAAAGAAGGGAAGAGTGAGAAAAAGTGAGAAAAACAGTTTCCATCATCACACCACTTCTGTAGCAACTCTAGTATTACAAATGTGGGAAAATGTGGTAATGCTACTGCATCGTTTTATCTTGGCTGGTGAATGACTATCCAAGACAAGATTTTCATGACTCTGATGAGAGGGTTAGTTGTGATAGAAACACAAAACACCACAATGGTCCAGAACAAGGTCATCTTTGGTTTTGTGCCTGAGTTAAATGAGAATTTTCCTACAGGCAGTACTGACAAATTACATCATCTTGACTTGCTGCCAAAGAACGGAGAGCTGACTACTCACTGTTTGAGCAAATATTAAAGATCATTAAATAATAACTCAGTAGTACTCCGTTAAAAAAAACAATCGCAATTCATAAGAAGCTGAGATACAGAGAGCTACAGCTGTTTTCTATGCTCTGCGTAGCCAAAACAAGCCTTACAAACGATGAAATATGGGAAGCATTTGGTCCGCTTCATTTACATGCGTAATTATTCTCATCAAGAATGTTTTGTCCATTCTGAACCTTTGCACACACTTCTTTTGCAGTAAAACGCAGTTGTTGTCTCTGAATGCACAAGAACTTAAACCCAATGGTACAAGAGAAACACCAGAAGCATTAAAAGAAACAAAATTGAATGTGGTTCTTTGTTTTTAATGGAGTACAACCTGCTTCTCTAAGTCTAATTCTATTCCAAGTCAACTTGGAGACCAAACAAGACCAAAAGACTGAGATTTTGGTTTGGAAAAAATGATCATTACAGGATATAGAAAATGATATCATGGGTGCTTTGATTTGGTCATTACAGTCATGGAAAGCGAAATAATAAATGTTTGAGCTTTACCTGTAGTGCATAATAATATCCAATGATCTGGGGGGAAAACCCCTATGAATTTGCCTATATCCAATCAAAAACTTGATAAATGTGGAAAGCTAAATGCTTATATTCAGATAATTCAGAAGGGTTTTCTCAGTCTAATGGGCTTCTATTCAGATAGCACAGCCAGTTTTATATATCTGCATATACAGATGGGTGACATTAACATAAAATAACTCAGTAAGGTTTGGGCCATTAGAACAGCTTTATTGTGCCTTGTTAGAGATTCTACACGTCTCTGGAACTGTACTGGGTGGAAAAAACACCTTTACTCCAATATATTTTTCTCTCAGTTGTTGTTCTGATGATTGTTGTGCGATGTCTAACACAATGTCTAAATGTCCCATAGGTGTTCAACTGGTGTTGAGATCTGGTGAATGTAAAAGGCCATAGCATATTATTTACACCATGTTCATCCTCATCAAATCATTTGTCCATCAATGCCACTGCATTTGTTTCTCCTAGCAAACTCCATTGTAACGGTGCTAGGAATGTGACCTCAGCATAGCCCACAACCACTAACTTCTAAAACAAATTAGCACCAGAATCACTAAGCACAGCAACACATTAGTTTCAGAATGGGGTTTTCCTTTAATTTGTCACCTGTCTCTAGTCAATTATGCACAAATGAAGATGAATCTACTGAGTACATTATTTTATTATTAGCTTTGGTAGAACTTTGTTAAAACTCTTGACTTATATTATATTATAGGAGGTGAAGTTCTCAGTCTTAGTCAAGGCAGCAAGAAAACCAATGAAGAAAATGCAACGACTCTTAAATCTGAAAAACAGTCACACTTGCATTAGTTTTAAGGAAGACGTGTTCGTTATATCTCATGTTACACTGATGAGCATTCAAGATTTTATAATGTGGAAAGCATTTCTGTACACCTGGCTTTGATAAATCACCTCTCCTGCAGAAAAAAAAGCTTCCAACCAAATGTAATGTGAGTGTAGCCAGTGCTCTGCTGTTCCTTGAGCTCCAACAATTACAGTGTCAGTAGATGAGGGTAAGCGAGAAGGAACGGCAGAGCTAGAAAATGAGCAAGCGAAGTTTCCATCATCACAGCGCTTCTGTGGCTACTTAAACCTCTAGTATTATAAATGTGGGAGAATGTGGTAATGCTACTGCGATGGTCTGTCTCAGCCGTTTCTCCCCGACCTTCAGCCAGCACGCATTCATTACATCATATACATCATAATAATATTACAGCAGAGGTGGTGAGGGTTGAGACAAGACCTGAAACACTAACCAGGCTGAACCCTGAGGGTTATGGATGGAGCTGGAAAGCTAATCAATCACGTATATGACCCACAACCTTGCTGTTTACTGCTGGCTAAGCTAGGAACACCACAATGATTTGGGTCAGCCAGAACATCCCCCCACGTCTAGGGAAGCTCCACGTGTCTGTGCATGTTGTTTCCATGATCTTCTTCAGCAAAAATGAGTGCATTCTCAGCCTGGCTATGCCTCATCCTGGTGCACTGAGGAATGCTATTTTATGAGGTCATGAAAAGTGCTGTATTGATGTAACTTAAATACTTGACTTATCACATTTTACTTATATATCACGCTAAAAGGCAAGTCCATGCCCAGTGAGCTGACAATTTATTTTCCACTGGACAAGCAAAATTAGCTAAAGGTCTAAAGTTACTGAACTCACTTAAAGCCTTCATTACAACTGTGGCTTCACCTTTTAAAAGTGCTTTTGAGAAGAAATGGAGGCTAGAAAGCTGTTTTAATTAGTAAACCTTCTCAAAAGCAACTAAAATGTTTTGTTTTTGATAGACTCCATTCTATTTAAATGTCTAAAGGACTGAAGGACTTCATATCCTCAGGGTTAGTTCTTGCCAGACTGGACTCTGAACAGAGTATATTTTTTTAATAACAGTTTTCTTTGGCACTGGGTAAACTTGTGGTCAGTAGGCATTGCTAAACCATGAAATCCTCAACTCTCATACTCTCTATAAAATGCTCTTAAGCAGAGACGTAACCAGAGGTCATAATGTCTGCTTGGTAGTCTTCAATGTCATGCAAATTTGGCTTGACCAAGTCTACCACCTAGTGGCAGATCAGGTTTAGTAGAGAGCGGCCAAGCTATTGCCAGGTTTCATAATGTCTGAATTAAAGACAAATGCTGAGTTGTGACTCATTTCCTCATTGCCTCTGGAGAGGAACAGAAGGTGTGCTCTATTAAAGTTTCCTTCTGCCTCCATGAGTTGTCAGAAATGAAGCCAGAATCAGCAGCCCCAAAGTCTTGAAATGTCTGGGTGCAGTTTTGCTTCAAACCTGTTCAGTTATGAGCTGTTAATAACACTCAGTTTCTGAATTTTGCTTGAATGGTTCTAGCATTGCCAGGAGTCAGATGATGACAAGCCTTGCCCCATTTCTTCCAAACATTTGGTCTGTTTGAATCAGATCCGAGGTCTGTCATGAGATTGTGTTTGGCAGCTGGAGGATGGATAAGACCAGTTTTTTCTGTAGTGGAGCTTAGATACTGCGCTTTGTGTACAGTAACTTTAGACTTGATTGCTCTGAATGCTCAGCACGCATTCACATCAGAAATTAGTCAGAGGAGAAGTGTTTGATTTGAGAAAAAGACTTACGCTATAAGCAGCATGTTTTCCACAGGACTTCATGTTTACGTTCCCATGACTTCAGACTCACTACAGAGGTTAGCTCAGTGTCGTGTTTATGTAAGCTGCTGTGTTTTGATGCAAACACGTTTCCAGGGTGATTTATTAAAATATCAAATCCACAGCTCACTTAATAGGAATGTGGCATCTGGGGATCAATAGATTTTGTGTCATAAAAGGCTCTCAACTGCGCCAACTAGTGATGCAGTCAAACTCTTGCTTTCACACAAGCAACTATCAGATGTTAATCATCAGCAGTTGAAGACAATGACAACAGCTGCTCCAGACGATTTGATTTAAGTACTATGGCATGAAATGGCACAGCGTGAAGTGGACTTACTGTTACCATTATTTCATTTCATTATTTTCCTGTAACAGTGTTTTCCTGAAGACGTTTCTGTGATGGAAAACTTAATGACCATTACAAAGTGCTGACACTGGAGACTCCTTCCATAAGTGATGAATAAACGTCTCCTTACAGAAAACATCAGCGTATCAATGATTATACATTTTTCTTACACACTTTTTAAATCTGTGCATTATTAGCCTTAGATTATGTGACGTATCTGTCATACAAGTCCTTGTGATTGAGTTGTTACTATGGAAACGATAATGTATTAGAATATAACGATGTGATTTGAATTACAGATGGCACTAAGTTGTCAGAGTTGTTGTTGTAGAAAAGGAATCGACACTTTCTGAATGTGGTATAAAGTGAGACGATAGACTTTGTCAAAAAATGTTTGAAAGGTTAGATTTTAGTTTTACTGACAGGCTTACAGCCCTCTAGCTTTGTGTATGACAATGTAATTTTTTTACTAAATTGCTAAACATCTGGAAATTCAACTTCATAATTCAGATGTACTTATATTTGCATTTGATATCGTGTCAGATTATGGGTAGATTTTGTCAAAACATCCAATTCAGACCTTTAACTGATTTAACTGAGCATTATGGATAAGATATTTTCAATATTTCTTGTGTTATGTTGGCTTTATTGCCTAAGGTTAGTGTATTGTGAAATGCAGCAGCCTGAGTCCTTAATTAGAACCAGAAGATTTGACCACATCACCCCTATCTTACTCACACTGAACATTGTCACAAAGCAACTTTACAGATACAGTCGGGTCCAAAGGTCTGAGAACACGAGTGAAAATGCTGTTTATATATCTATTTTAATGCAACAATTTTCATGACAACTTGAGTGAAGTAGAATTTTTGAAATATTTACATGAAATTCAGAGTTTCTTCGTAGTTGGTACGTCTCCCTTTTTGCTTTAATGACAGTGTGCACTTGAGCTGACGTGGACTCTACAAGTTTGTGCAAAACCTTATGATCCATTTTAGATCAAATCCATTGGAGTGTCGTCTGAACACGTGCTTCAGTAGAAGAGATTAGACATGAGGAAAATCTGACCCTTTGTACAAAGCAGTTAACATGGTCAATATCACTAATTTGCTTGCACTAGAAATAGTGACCTAGAAATAGTGCAGAATCCTGAATATTAAATATTCAAAATATTGAATATTTAGTATTCAATATCTTGAATATTTAATATTCAAGATACTGAACATTTACTTTCTTTGTTCTAAATATTTCAAAATTCTAAAAACTTCTGTTTATTTCCAATTTTAAATGAAAAAAATTCAATGTGGTCCTATACTTTTGGACCCACCTGTATCTGGATATAGATTTAGATTTATCCCTAATGAGCAATTTATCCTTACAGTCCAGAGCTTGCCTCACCCTGCCACTTGCCGGAGAATAAACAGTTGTTGTCTTCATCTGGAAGAGGGCAGAGTTTGTAGTGTACTTTTTACAGAGTTGAGATTTATCTATCCATTTAAACTATCTTGCATAAAATAGATACGTAGAATTTTCTTACAACAAACAAACAAGTTTGATTTCCTTTATTTGTGCAATTTAACTCACATTTGAGTCAAAAAAAATACTTATAAAAATGCTAGTTAATATTTATTTACAGGTTTTATGAGGTTTTATGGTGCCATGTAAACCTTACTTAAAATATTCTGAGTTAAATTTACTAAGAAATTAACCCTATGCTTGGAAATTGATACTAAATCTCGGTCCAGTATTGTTTCAGTAGGCTGTACCCATTAATCCGCCTGCTAATAGAGCATACTGATCATCTTATCTTATATTTTACAACATAGAAATAAACACTTAAGCTTTCTCTGGATTGTGTATCAATAAGACTTATGTTTGTATATCACTTTGTCATCTGTGCCTGATCCCACTTTGTCTTCTGTGCCTGATCCCACTTTAAGGAAACGGAGGCAATAAGAGGAAGTTCAGTTAAGACAACTGCTGGATGAACCCCAGTATTAAAGCACCACGAGGCTTTATCTCCTACACAGTAGTGCCTATGTGACAAGCTTAAGCTCTGTTCCACTCAATAGGTTCCATGTATTCACATTTCATGTCTTCCCAAAGCCATGTGGTTATAAGCACACGATTGCAACCACATTGATGACTTAATGGAACTAAGCAACATACTGTGGGTTTTGCTGGAATCTTGGATTCATGCATTGTATTGTTTTTAATCCCAAACCACAACATGTGATGCTAATGAAGTAGCATAGCAGGGTCTATGTGTTATCTAATTTCAGTACATTTGTTCCAGACGTTATCCTTGTAAAAAATGGCCTGTGTTTAATAAAGTTGACAGAGTACCGATGTCTGTTTGCTAATGACTCACGGCACATCTTGTGTGTATTATAACACCATGATGTTGCATGACTTTAACCACACTTCGAGAACATGTGGATTTAACCAAGAACACAGGTCTGACTATAAGAGAGTCTTGAGAGCTGTTGAAGAATCCTCCTAAGCTTTAAATGGCATGCTGTAACGTTTAAGTGATTACTGTGCTTGCTTGTGGACATGAGTGTTTATTTGAAAGCATGAATGAGGAACCTGGGAACATATGTTCCTTTAGGCCGAGCTCATGCCATCATCCACAAGAGGCTAGTGATCTCTTAGGTAATGGCCTCTTTCAAGCACTTCGAGCACAGCATCACAAGAAAAGCTACAAAGTCACATTGAAGCAGACTGTTTCTCTCACATGCTCATGTCTCAACCATATGGTGCGACACATCAGGCTGAACCACAATCACATATATGAAGCAAACTAAAATGCCTTGCTAGTCTTTGCCTTGACTTCTTCTTTCATTCTAGATAGTGCTCTTTCTCAGTCTCTGGCTATAAACATGTCTCAGGCAGCCTGGACATTAAAGTGATTCATTCCCAGTCAGGAAGTCACCATGTGGAGCACATCTTTTGATATTTGTGTTCACAGCATCTTTGGGGCACTTCAAAAGTGCCAGGAGACACTGAGCTGAAGAATCATAAAACTTTCTCTAATCAGGGGTGGACAAATAATAAATTTATTCCTCAGCCCACAGGCAAGTAAATGCTTCAGTGCCCAGTCCCAAGTTCTAGCTGCCTGGAAACCTACTTGACAAGACTACAAAATGGTAGCTAACACAATGTAATAAAGTGTTGCGAGCTAGTTAGCTAGTTAAGTGGAATAAAAGAGTTTGGAGGATGCAAACATTCATTATCTTCTTCTAACACAGTTTCTAACCTAGCACTTCATGTTTACTCCCTTGACAAAATTTCAGCAAGTCGTTGGTCAGAGTTTTTGACTGTGAGACGACCTTCCATCAGATGTAAAAGATATTATTTGAATCTGGCTTTTATCATTTTTATCTTCTCATTTTTGTTTTATTTTCTCTCAATGACTGTTAGCAGTATAACGTTTATTTCACTACACTTCATTTTGCTCTATTTCATCAGTATTTCCACATACCTTCTACTGATTCTGAAATGATCTCCTGTCATCTGCGCTATCTAATTATCCACCTACTGACACCCAGATCACGCGGCTGCCAATGTGTGTAGTGCAGCAGGTGGTGCGATTCAGAACGAGTAGCGCTCGCTATAGTTACAGCAGCGAGCTGTATCACAGAACTGCAAAGTTCATTACATTTAAACACACCTACACAGCAAATAAAACCATTATCACGAGATGTTCTTTTTTTCTTTCTTTATCTGCTTGTTGAACCGATCTATTATATAGTTTTTTGTTTTTTTTATTAAATAGCCTGGACATGAAATCTGTTGTCCTGGGTGTCTGGGTTATTGCTTTGTCCACTCCTGTGTAACTATTACTTACATGGGCGTTAGCATCGAATTTAGAAATAACATCACATATTCAGGCAATAGTCCTTTATTATGATGTGTATTATTGTAAATAATTACAGTTTGTAGGTAATTACAGTTCATACCACAAAATACTAATTTCTGATTGGCTGTCAAAGTTTGTATTATAATTCTGAATCAGTGCTCCTCATACTTATATGCTTCAAACAAGGAGTATAAGTAGCAGTTCAAGCTAGGTGAATACTCCTCATGTGCTTCATTACCTCTAACTATTAAAGTAGCAATTAAACTAACAGTTTCATTTATACAGAAAGGAATTATTAGCTACAATGTGTGGAAATCTTCTATTCAAATGCAACAAGAAAAGTGTGAGACAACCAGCTATAGGGCCTAACGCACTAAAAATGCTAACTAAATAAAATGACAGTTTTTTTTTTATGTCATTCAGTAATTAGTAAAGAAAATATATACAAAGCTTCTGTTTCTAAATCATGGTAAGTAAGCTTGGTATACGTGAGATATCTGAACTTTGAAATCTGATAATAACAGTAACACACTGTTTTGTGTTCTGATGTTTTTCATGAAGTATTTTTGCTATTTGAAGGCTTCATTTAAAAATTCAATGTCAATTAAATGTACCAATAGAAGTTACTGACGTCTTTAAGACGTAGTTTCATGAGTGAATCACGTAATTAACCTTACAGTCCTGAATTGTTATTTCACTGCAGGGGCTTCCTTGTGTAGTCCTGACTACACAACAGATTTTTCTTTAAAATATACATTAATGCAAAAAGAGATTTCAGCCACCTCTTGTCTAGAAGCAGAGTGAGAAGATGATGAGGAAAAGCAAAGCCAGGCTCTGAACCAAACCCTGCTGAAGGCGTGAGGAAACAATGCCGTTAAACACTGAGAACCCCAAATCTTCACACTGAGAGCAGTCTTCCCCACAGAAAAAACAAAACGGCATGTCTCTCCTGGTCTCGGATGTGTACGTCCCCACCGCCCTCCTCCCTGCCGAGTGAAAGGAAAGGATGTGAGGATGCGAAGAGTCGACATTCAAATCTAAGGTAAGCATAGTAGTGTGAGTGCTGTTCTAAATGGAAAGAAGTCTGAAGAGCTTACTTGGCTCATAGTAGTCATAAATAGTGACCACTGCATCATGAACATCACAATGAAATTTGAGGTCACATCAACCCTGGAGTTGTGTCCAAAGTCGAAACCAATGGACTCCTCTTCCTGTCTCCTTAGAGCTTGATTCTGCTGTACACAGTGAACATGAAAGGAAATTTTTTTTAGGTTTATTTATTTGTTTATGTTGAAGTGTTATGGCTTTTCCATTCTAACACTATTTAGTGTTTTCTGTTTTTTTCAAAGAAAAGTGTGTAAAATCCATCTCGAGTTATCTAGTTATGCCATAGTGCTGTTAAATCTGATTGCATATGAGGTGTTGATTATTTTTCTATAACAGCAGTACTGAGAGGTGTGCAACCTGTAATTCAAATCAGAGGTTTATGTACACTATATGGCCAAAAGCAGGTGGACACCTGACCATCACAGCCATATGTGGTTCTTCCCCAAACTGATGACAAAGTTGGAAGCACACAATTGTATAAGATGTCTTTATTATATCTGCATATCGAAATGTTAAAGGGAAGAGACCTTGATTCTCTGGGTTTGGACAGGGTCGTACTGTTACGAAACACGTGTTTCTGAGCTCCATGAAGACATGGTTTGCAAGGTTGGAGTGGAAGAACTTGAGTGGCCTGAACAGAACTCTGACCTCAACCTCTGCACTCCTTCTCCCCTGCCTTCTCACCCAACATCAGTGCCTGAGCTCAATAATGCTCACGTGGCTGAATGGACAAATCCCCACAGCCACACTCCAAAATCTAGTGGAAAGCCTTCCCAGAAGAGTGGAGGTTATTATTAACAGCAGATCTGGAATGGGATGTTCAACAAGCACATATGGGTGGTGTTGGTCAGGTGTCCACAAGCTATTGGCCATATAGTGTATAATGCACTTGTTCTAATATGTTATTGTGTCTACAGTATAGTAACAGCTCATTTACTGAGACTTGTATGGTAGACAATCTACAGTATGTACATAATCTAAGCCTAGTAATAAACAGATTTTAAAATGTGTTGTTATTTATCAAAGTATACCATCTAATTGTTTGGTGATTTGGTGATATTTTCTGTAAAAAGACATTTATTTCACATTATGGAATGAGCCTCCAGTGTCAGCACTCTGCCACAAGAAATTCTTCAAGATAGAGAAGTTTGAGCATGACAAACTGTGCTTTTTTTGTTATTTTAAAAGACAGAAAAAAGAGACAATGATGAGAAATAATCAACTTTAGGGTGGTAAGAGTAATTCCACCTGCAGCACACCAACCTGACTGTGATTATTTTTCTATAAAAACATGCCCTGTCATGCTTCATTGGTTACATATAACAATCTAGGTAAATTACCTGAAAGATTTTAGAAAATACTCTGATATACATAACATAAGGAAGCCTATAAACAATTGAACAGAAACCAAAACCCCAAAAAACTTCAGCGAACCTTAGTTCATCTCTTCTTCAGGCAGTTATATACTATTTGAAAATGAAAACAAAATGCCATCTGAAGCTCACCGAGTCTAAGTACAGGATAAATTTTCCTGGGGACGTCTCCACTCTTCTAACCTGCTTGTCTATTGGGATGCCACTTTGAGCCAAACTGTAGCCAGTGAGTAGGCCAACATCCAGAATCGCCATTCCTGTCTGATTCAGCTCCTGGTTCTCACACAGCCTGATTTATTACTTCTTTACCAGAATTTCGTGAATTTGTTAAATTTTACGTGAAACTAAAAACGGGAATTTGTTAGAATGTGTCTTACAAGGAAAATAATCCAGCTGGAACTCACAGAAGCCCGGAGATACATTCTTTCTTTCTTTTTTATTTTTTCCCCCAAGACCCATTTTTAGATCTTATTTTTGAAGATGGCCAAATCTGTTTTCTAGAGGTCACAACTGAATTATTGGGCTTGTTTCTTTTTGAAATGTAACAGCATTTAAATACTAACAGAGAGAGAACCCTTGTTAAAAACTCCTTGTTAGACTAATTTTGTGAAAGCTGTAGATTAAACCACACCTATGCTAACTTAACTTTAATTTCTTTTACAAATTAATTAACAGAAATATTGCTTTAACTATGAAGATGGACTTTGTGTGCTACTATTTGAAATGAGAAGTGTACATGCTATTTAAATTTTTTCACTTTTGCGACACACTGTTTTAAGCAGGAAATCATCAGTAGATACAGATACATTTCCCAGTCCATCTATATCTGCTAAACAAACAAGCATTGTATCTCAAATTACATAGGTATGTACTATTCTAGACCACTTACAGTTAGTGTTTGAATTTAAAAAAAAAACCTCAAGTAGTCCTCAAATCTATACAAAGGCTTGTTATGTGTACCAGTTTTCTGGATTTTCTAGATTAGTAAAAATGAATGTAAGGTCAGAGTTTTAAATTCGAGACACAGCTTATGACAACAATTAAGCTGAAGGTGGTTAGTTTTAAAGTCGCTGTACATGAAATTTAAACATTTTAACTGGGAAACCTGACAGACGGGGATGTTTTGGCTCTGACGTGCCATCTAGTGAATGTTGCTTTCAATCCTCCAGATGTACATAAGAAACTAAGCAGGTGAACATGTGCACAATGTGATTTGTGCAGACGCTGCTTCTACATGCACATGCAGAGTCATACGTCAAGTATAAACCAGACGTCTGTGCTTCAGGACAGGCCATAACACACCGCCCCAGTGTGGACTGTTTTCCTTTATACGACAGTTAGTTTTGATCTAGGTGGTCTAGATTATAAGGCTCGGAGTTGCATTAGGAAACCCTGCTCTTTAGCTTTACATGTTTATATCACACAATGATCCTGAGGCCACCTGTGTGACCTCGGAAGAAAAAATGATTTTCAATAAATCTTTTAGATAAATATTT
>CM074963.1:12254386-12267284 GCA_037577455.1 Pangasius macronema
TAGATAGATAGATAGATAGATAGATAGATAGATAGATAGATAGATAGATAGATAGATAGATAGATAGATAGATATCCTTTACACTGGAAGTGTATGAAGACAATACTGAACTGCAAACTACAGAAATCAAAACTAAAGTACCTTGTGTCATGTAGCTCAGAGCTTTAACACGCATTTCTTCATTCATGTGGCCCAACCTGCTCAGATACTGCAGCACGTAAACATTAGGTGCAAAGTAGATCATGTTCTGTTCACCACAGCCGTACGGCATCTGTATCAGAGAGTCCAGACCACTGATGGATGGACCCAAAATGTCACCTTTTACACACACACACAGAGAGAGAGAGAGAGAGACAGAGAGAGAGAGAGAGAGAGAGAGAGAGAGAGAAAGAGAGAGAGAGAGAATAGAAGTTTAGTGGTGCATCCTCTGTGTAGTAGGATTCAGAAAGTCAACTGTAACTCGTCACACCATCCCATCATTTATTTTTATTCTACATCCCATCACTTTGGACAAGCTTGTGCAGGTTAATGTACCAGACTGTCACAAAATGCTCTCAATAGCACACCCGCAGAGGTTCCTTAAGCTTTGCTCTATCGAACTTTAAGTGCATAGTGAAATATAGATGTAGTAAGTAGGTATTAGTTGACAAAGAACAAATCTCAACACCTAAAATATCTAAAACATATCACATGAAACACATGTTCATAGCTATAAGACAGTTAAAAAAAAACAACAAAAAAACTTTTGTGTATTTATAATCAGCAACACCGAAATGTTCAGGATATTGTGAGTGTTGTACTGTGTCAGAAGGCCAGACATTTCACAGCATCACAGGCCGAGGGCCAGAAACACCCTCGCACAGCTGCTAGCTATAAAAAAAAACCTTCACTAGACTGAAGCAGAGCCAAAAAACACCCTACTGCTCTCTGCGCCTCAGAGTATGTCAGCGTTTCCACCAAAAGCTCCTTTTTATTAGACAAATAATGTGAGTTAACAGACTTGCATTCCTCACTTTCATTACTACACACCACTTCAGTTACTGCCTAATTCACAGTATTTACTGAACGATATAGTTTTATGGGAATAATGGAACAATAAGCCAGAACTATAAGGGGTTAAAAGCATCAGCGCTGTGTAAAGTGGTGGCAGGAGGCCTTTCAAGTTCTCCGATTATCTCTAAAGCTGGCTTGTGCTTTACACTCTACCACAGCTACTCTACATATAGTGGAGTTTTGATATTTTCTACTACCACAGGCGATTACTTTAAGACTATATGTGAAGCGCCGCCTCCCCAAAGATTTCACTAAAATGCAGCAATAAAATGTTTACCAATGTGTCTATATTATTCATCAATCTCAGTGAAATTCAATATTTTAGCTATTTATAAAATATCTCACGGTAATTTCGTTTGCTCATCTAATGGGATCCTATGACCGATTCAAGTATACTGTATATGTGTTTTAATGGGAGCAAAGATTAACGCTCATTGGAAACAAGCTTTTAATACGTCATTTTGAGTCCTTGCCTGGAGGCACAGCTTCTCTGGGAGAGACTGGGGGTGTATGGGCGAGTTAGTTTTGCATAGACAAAAATGCTCTTCACTTGTCCCGCCTGGATGCACGGCGTCCCCATATGACGATTGGAAAGACATGGACATGACTGACGTTTCAAGCTTAAACATATCAGTGCCAGTCAGTCTCGCAGAGTGATTGGAGCTGCAGTAGTGACCAGTAGCCTGATCCATAATCATTTTACACGACGAGTGTATTTGTAATTGCTAAATATTGTAAATATGTTTGTGAGAATATAGTTATGTTTCATTTGTTCATTTGTTTATAGGCCTAGCTAGCGGTCACCACCTTCTTCAGTGAAATTGATCTAGCTTAGGTGCCTGATTTTTAGCATGGCGTAGCAGACACTAGTAATGTTGTCTACCTGAAAACAAAATGCACACAGATATATAGATACTGTATATACTTCAACAACAGACACCTGTGCTTCTACTATTTAAAAACAACAGCCACTAGTGTCTATTATATACATTTCTGAAAGCTACAGACTTTCCTGAACTGGTAAAATGTTTCTCTTTTAAATGCAACTCAATCGCAAGCAACATTCCAGCATTTTGAAGCCAAAATAAAGAAAATGACATTCCGACTGCAGCACAGGAGCATCAATGGCTGGGATCTCACCACAAATTGAATCCATTTCGCTATGGCACATAGCTATCCAACAACATGATCAAAGCATGACATTCACTGTGTGAGGAAACCACACTTAACTGGCTGTTTTTAAACTGCCTCCAATTAGCCAACGTGACGTTTGACAGAAGATAACCTAGGTAAGATGAAAAGTAAATAAAAGCAGGGCAACAATGTTTTGGTGAAACATGTCGATGGTTTCTGTTATAGACAGAGAAAGGCCATTTTGGCAGCAACTCTATGGCTCTGTTTCATCTTGCTCTCAGCTGCAAGCAACAAAAAATATTCAAATAAATAAAATGCAGAACAAAATTGAAAACAAAGGCCCATTTAAGACTTCACTCAACCTCTGGTGTGCACTTGGATTTTGTATGCGAACAAACTGTTTTTGATTTCGTCAGTAAAATCACTTCAGGGGTGAGCACCTCATCAGGAGAACGGAGTGAATGGAGCCGACATACCGACCGCAGTGACCTGGGCACTCAGGCTGCCTGGCACGGCTGCTGAAGGGAAATGAAACTCCACCTCTCTGGACAGAGACGTCGTCATTGCATCAAACTCCAGAAAGAGTGTCTGAGTGAACGTCTGCTCCCTCCCCTCTGGCTAAAAAACACAAAAGCATAAACGATTCCATTAGGCCTTTAGCGAGCTTGTGTTCATCAAATGGACTGCTTTAGTTTTGTACGCATACCAAGAGATTAAGACACACAGTAAATCTTTATGGTGAATGCTTCGGACCTGTTTCATGTGGTCAGATACAAAGCCGGCAAGTTTATTGAAGTGACATGAGATGTCCAGGGAGAATAAAGTGGAGAACTGTTCTTCATTTGCAAATTGAATAACACGTTATTCTTCACAGCAGAAAAGAACAGCTGTTTAAACAGCTGTTTCACAGAAAGATTTGCTTCAAGTCTGCATTTTATTTAGATTTATTTGGTAAAGTACTACATGTTGGGGGTTATACTGTAATATACCGGTATGATGGTACACTAAGAAAAAGAAATTGAAAATGTATTATATCTTTGTAGATAATCTGGGTCTATAATTAAATCCACAGTTGCTTTATAATTTCTATTATTTTGCAAATTCTCCTACAGCTCTTCTGGGTAGAGCAAGGTGATCAGGTCATATTAAGTGATCCTGGTATGATTTCAAAGGCAGAGTAAGTGTTTAATATTAACTAGCTAGGTTTTTTATTTTGGAACTGCGAGTGAGAAGTGTAAATTTACAATTACGTAAAGTGACTGTAGAGGGGATTCACCTTAACCAAGATTGTCTGAGAGACCGAATCTGAGGCGTAGAAGCTTATGGCCTTGACGGAGATGGGCATCTGACCGAGCTGGGTGGCTCTGATGGCGAACAACAACATGGTGCTCTTCTGCTTCCGTACAGACACATGACGCACGCCTGCTAACAGAGACTCATCACCAGTTGAGGTCACAAACTCAAACATACTGCTCTCATGCACTGTCACGAGCACCTGAAGAAAAATGGAGAAACGTGGAGAAATAGACAGAGAAATAACAGAATAGTTCTTGTGTGAGCACCTTGCAGTATATACTTCAAGAGCAGTGTTTCATCTACCATATTTCATAAGGCTACGATGTAATGCTGCCTTCGACTCAAACTAGGAAATTCTCAGTTTCCAACCTCCTACTAGGACAAACCAAAGAAATGCACCTTCAACATGGAAAGCCTACTCGGTAAGTCTCCTCAACCCCAAGTTCAGTATACTACATCAAGTCAACATGGCTGCTCACACCTTCAACATTAACAATAAAATTTCACTTCAGCGATATTGTCAACAATAAAATATCGCTTCATTACTTTAAATTATTTTATAGTAGTGTTTACTTGTGTCTATGCTCAATCTACATAGACACAGTAGTTGGTTAAATCTATAAGATAAACTTTATTGATCCCACAGTGGGGAAATTCACTCATCACAGCAGCTCACAGACAACATTGACCACACAGTTTGCTGCTTCTGGAAAGTAAATAATTCCCAAAATCATAATCAATAATGTAATAATTAAAACACATGCTTTCATAAAGGAGCCGGATTTTGTTGTTGTTGTTGTTGTTGTTGTTGTTTTTAGCTGGAATGGGCAGAGCTTGAAAATGACTTAATTCCACATTCAGACTTTCCAAAAAAAAATGTCAGAGGTAACTGAAGGTAGGATAAGATATAAGGCAGGACCTGAGGGGATACAAAATCTGCTTTTAGGATATGAAAGACACTGGAAGCAAAGACTAAGGATTGGCATACGAGTTATTAGAAAACATTTATATCGCTTTGAGAAAAGGAGATGCAAACATTCAGGATTTGATTTTCAAAAACAGCCGTGAAACCCAAGACACTGAATGTCCTGTTGCTATATATTAGGTTTATTTCTCTACTTGTCCTTTTCTCATTTTGTCCTATGAGCATCAAACTGGTCAGCAGGTGTTAATTAATTTTCTATAATAGTTCAGCTGGAAGGTTTCTATTAATGTACTTATTCTAATACATTATCGACTTTCACAGGGGCTTGTATGGAGGACGTGCCACATAAACTGATGTGCAAAAAAAAAGTGCAATTAATGTGGTATAAGAAAAATAAAACAATTCAGGACATGCTGTAATTGGAAACTAATCGACTTTGGGATGGTAAGAGTAACTCCACTTTGTGTGCAGCTGCTTTACACCACCGTCTTTGATTATTTTTGCGTAACGTCACGCTATGTCGTGTTTTATTCCTTACAATAATTAGCATGGTATATCAATCCTGGACATGACAGTCAGGTCATTTATTCCTTAACCTTGGTACAACCAGGTGAAAAAAAATCCAGAGCGAGCTCAAACATTCAGCATGTTTCACCAGCCTGGATCACAGGTTCCTTGTGAATTGAGTGAATTCATATGAATTTATAACCATAAATCCAGGCCACAGTGATATATTCATAGGCTGATGAGGCAGACAGAAAGCCCACCTCCAGGTCCACATCCATGTAGTTGAAAAGGCTGACCTCCAGCAGCAGCAGCTCACCTCGGACCAGATACGCAGGCAGATTCAGCGACACAAAGAAGTCTTTAAACACACGCAGCTGTGAGAGAATCGGGTTAGGTTTATTAACAAGCAGATTCATATAAAAAAATGTTTTAATTTTACACAAATTGATGGATGTACTGTACAGTGGCAACAAAAAACTAACACTAAAAACAAAAAGACAAAGTCTGCCTTCATAAAGACTTTGGACTGCACTTATGTTTTATAATTCGATAATAATGCTTTGTTTTATAAACTCTATTAAGGGTGCAAATAATGTCAATCTTTTGAAATCTTGAGTTTAAAATGAAGAACATTTTCAATCACCAGAATAAGAACTGTTATGAGTGGTTTGTTATGAGTGGTTCTGAAACTACAACAAAAAGTAAATAAAATCTGCATAAAATCATGCAGATGCAGGTCAAGGTCTTCACTTAATATTCGCATCACACATGGAGAAATGGGGGAAAATATGTGATGCCATTGACTTTGACTTTGGGGCATGGTTGCTGGTGCCAGACCAAAACTGAACAAAGACTAGACGATGTTTTTTCCAATCTTCAACTGTCCAGTTTTGGTGAACCTGTGCCCAATGTAGCCTCAGATTCCTACTTTTGGCTGACATGATTGGAACCCAATCTGGTTTTCTGCTGTCATAGCCAAGCCACCTCAAGGGTCGACGTGTCAAACTTTGGAGATCAGCAGTTTCTGGCACCAACAACCATGCAATATACACAGAATTTACACCTGCAGTTACATGTAACTGTAAAATCAATGAGATCAGTGCATTACCTCTGCAGGAGCGCTGAGCCCCAAACCCAGACCGTCTGATATCACGAAGGCTGTGGCCACCCATGAGGTCATGCTGTCTGGTACAGTGAGCGTGAAAGCTGCTGTTGTAGATTCACTGAACACAAAAGACACTGCCTTGTGATGTTTGTATATATAGTGGTGGTATTTTTAAGAATCTACTAGTGCATTTAAAACATGACTTTTACTTTTTTGGTGTTATATTATCACCTCACTAACAGTGCTTATGGAAAAAAAATTGTAGATTTCAAATGTTTTTATACAATTGCACATCAACACATGTGACATAATGTGAATGATATTGGAATATTTGGGAAACGAAATTAGTTGTGTGCAGAAAATGAGAAAATGAGAGAGTTTGAGATTGATAGCATGCTTCGACCCTGACATTTTCGATGGAGAAAAATAAGTGTGCTCATTTAGTTTCAGAATGTAACTTTTCTATCTGAAATCAACAAAAGAGGATAAATAGTTAAACAGGACATGTTAAAATCAATGCTTTGATGAAATTCATAGCCTGCAAGGACAGAAACAGTTTCTCATTTCGTGATTCTCATCTTGACATGAGGTATACACACTATGGGCCATATATAGTAAGAAAAGCACTCATTACAGCCCTCTTATCCAATGTTTGTGTCAGCAGGTGTGGCAAATTTAGCAGATGAACTACTGTATTGCAAAAATGAACATCTCCACAAGTGGAAATATCCTGAATATAGTCAAATTTAGCCTGTATTTCCTTTTATAAGATTACAGTAAACCAAATATAAGATTATTAACCTATTTCAAGCCATTTTCCTAATTTCAAGCTTGAAATAATCTTATATTGGCAGATAGGTTTGCTAATTTTTAGCATTTATTTCTAGAAAGAATCTAAATTATCTGCTAAAAGAATAAAACAAAAAATTAACCCTTTACTGCACATTGATGCCATATGGCAACAATTTACCCCCCTAATTTTGTATTTTTTTTTAATTTTGAAATATATTTTTATTTCTTGAACTAATTCAAGTAATAAAAATCCATAAAAAATAAATAAATAATTCATGCAGTAGAAGGTTAAGGTTTGAAATTAGTATAATTTTTTTTTTAAAGGCTAGAAATAGGTTTAATAATCTTATGTTTGATTTGTTGTAATCTTATAAAAGGAAATACAGGCTAAATTTGACTATATTCTAGATATTTGCACTTGGTAATATTACTTTGTTTGCAATGTATGAACATGCATGCAAACAAGGAATACACACCTTGGCTAATTAATACATGATGGAAAGGAAACGCCATTAAATGCATATGCAATGAGACAAAAGTACATGATCCTAGTAAAATTCATCAGATGTTTATAACATCACACTACAGTTTAATGGACAAAAGGCTCAAAAGGACATTAATTCTAGACAAAGAGACTCAGTGATCCAGAATTTGAAAGGAAAAGGAAGACAGAGACATTTCCTTCTTCTACCCCATGGTGGTGTCGAGCCACAGCCAAGTCTCAGGGAAATTCCTGCGCTGACGAGGTTCCTGGTCTGCCTGCTCCGAAGTCAGCAGCGTTGGAAATCCCTCTCCTGATGTGGAAGATATCAGGGTCAGCTCAATTATCAAATGTTTCTCCTGACAGGCACATTCAGTTTCGACATTTCTAAACTGACTGACTCTCTACATGTTCCATGTGAGATTTGCTTGTGAATTACTATCTCGAGATTACTTGACTTCTTCTGTCTAGAAGGTTCTCCATTTGTAAACAATCCTTGACGATTAATTAATCGTGTACATTTCATTAGTAACACCTGGCTGATAATTAATCTCTTAATGATTGTAAAAGTAGAAAGTATTATCACTTGTATATAGATTATCACTTGCCTCTTGACAACATCGTCCTTCAACAGATTCCCTTGAGGCTGACAATATCACTGCTGTTGTCAGACAGCATATAAAGTGATGCTCTTTTCATTTTGTATGTATGGATTTTGTATTCTTTTGTGTTATGTATTTTATCACTTAAATAATTCGATTTCATCACGATAATTAGACTTACGTAATTCAGGCCAGGCGAAGCTGTTTTCTGCATCTAGGCTTGCATCAGTGAGGACTGTGATGCCACTCGCCTAGAGAGGGAAATCCACACTGTTAGCTCACTTCAAAAATAAGGAAAATGTGAGTCATAACCATGAGCCTTCATGTCTTTTTGCTACCATGAATACAGAGTATGGGTCACTAATTTCCATTCTGTCCATCAGAGTCACATCCGTAGTGTAAGTAGCCAGTTCCTCTATCACCTGTAAAAGAGACAAGGCCATTCAGATAATCTGTGTTTTTAGATTAAATCCAGGAAGTGAAACAAGTTGGTATAAATGGACTAGCAGGGATATGCCCCTCTGTCTTTCAGAGAGATAAAACAAGATCAATATAAGTTTTTTTTTTTTTTTTTTTTGGCATCCCCATCAGAATTGTTGCTGCGAACAAATGTTTCAAGGTGGATTAGTTTGAATTTTTGTGGAACCAATTGCAACAACATCACTTTAAGAAAAATATACATAGTAGTATGAAGAAGCGAAGCTGGGCTGATTTCCTTCTAGCCCAGACTGTAGATTCATAGATTTGATCTTCATTTGGGAGTGATATGTTTCTGCCCAGATATTTTTTTTTCCACTGACGCAGCCATAACATCATCAGCAACAACTGAGAAGGTGCACATGAATTACAGTCATGGGTGTAATGAAATTTACTCTATCATCCTTTTAACCCCCAAATACCTTTGGAGTTTGGAGCAGAAACTGACCATAAATAGACTCAGCACATATTGTTCTATAAATGTACAAAAATACAGAAGGTCATATGACAGAACTTTTCTGTTTACTATGCCTGGTCTTTGGGGGAAACATGGCCTGAAGCCAGTAGAGCAGACCTGAAACAGGTTTTTGTCAACTGTGTGAAAAGTGAAACACTAAACTGAGACCTGGGTGCATGCTGGGCATTGGGTTACATAGGAGTTATGGTGGATAGGATCTCTTATAACAAAGATAATGTGGGAATATACAACAAAATTGAAGACTGAGAATGGGAACTCTTCATGGGTGTGGATTAACTGTTGTTCTCATGAGAGTATAAAAGCCATAATAAGGTAAAGCAATAATGCTGAGAAAACAACACCCCCTGCCTTTGCCTTTTGCAATGGCTCACCAGCGGTCTCATGTACCCTGAATGTGTTTTCAGTATCGTGTGAATGCAGTACCCTCTTTTCTGTGAAATCGTTGCTCCGGTCTGAATCCTGGCCCGCTTTGTCTACAACCAGGATTCCCACCAGTGATCTGGGCTCAGCTACGGAGATGGACAGAGACACATTCTCTGCTGGCTCTGCTTGTTCTTTTGACCAGCTTACAGACACCTGCAAGCAAAAGTGCTTATTAATTCTCAACTCCTAAATTAGTCTTAACTGAGTGAGCATCAACATAAGCCAAAGAGAACACAAATCAGGCTTTATGGGCAAAAATTGAGACTTTAAGTCCATTGAGAAATGCGCTTTCTGGTCAACCAACAAAGCATCTTGATATCTCCAAACTCATGCTGGCTCTGCCTCCCTGACTGCCTGCATGGATCATAGCACACTGATGGAAGACGCTATCATCCAGTCTAAATGCTGAGGTGATTTATTTAGCATTTTTTGTAAGGAGTCTCCAGTGCCAGTGCTTTGTAACAGTCACTGATAAAGCTGCAACTTTACAGTTTCTGCTACAGGTAAGTCCTCATGTTTATTCTAATTCTGATTCCTCTTTTGTTAAAACACAGCAGTTAAATGCAAAACAACTCCCACATGTAAATAAGGACAGGAGTTAGCTCTCAGATCTCATCTACAATTATTCAGGTCAGACCTGTGTACTTTGACCAGGGTGTGAAAACCAGTACAGGAATACACACATGCACACACACACAAAAACAAAAACAGCATAATGGTGCTTTGTAAGAGGGCCTTGTTTTCTGTATCAGCATATCAGCATAATATTATAGGAGTAAAGCCTAGAAAAAAGATCCCACATAATCCAGCCATTTGACCTGAAAATTGATCTGGAAATAGAGCCACGCTGGTCTGATTTCATGGAAGACTGGAAGTCAGTTCTTAAATTCATTGCAAGTCTTGTTTGAAAAAACATCAAAAATGTGAAGTCAGCAAACACTCGAAAAGTTCAATGTTAACCTAAGATTCATCAGAAATAAAACATGACAGGGTGTGCGTTTATAAGAAAATAATCAATGCTGAGGTGCTATTATGCGGAGTTAACTGGAGTTACTCCTACTACCTTGAAGTTATAACAGAATATTCTGAAGTGTTTTATTCCCCTTATACCACAGCTATGTTTTTAAATTAATGAACAATGTGTACTTTTTAACCATTTATAGATACATTTAGTGTCGTGAGAATAAGTTAATCATCTATAAATAGTCAATCCCTAACTTCCTCTTGAAGTTAATACAGAAAAAACCCAGTTTGTTACTGGTACTGGAAACTCCTTCCAACAAATGTTAAATACAGAAAACTTCACTACATTAGTATTAGATTAGGTGGAACATCTGCCATACAAGTGCTTGTGAATGAGAATTTATGAGTTTAACATTTACATTGTTTCTCAGCATTTTTGTGAAGGAAACATCCATCACATCGTTGACAATCTCGCCATCAGGAAGGACGCAGTACACTAGCACGTTCGCCAGTGGAACCCACGATGGATCAGGAGACAGAGAGAAGTATGAGGAAGTCAAAGTCCCAGCAGCCACCACCTGGCCTCTGGATATCACCTACACACACACACACACACACACACACACACACACATAAATAAATACACACAGACTTCTGCAGCTTATTGTATTTAGAAGGCAAAATAAAAAAATAGTCTGTATATTAAAAATACAGATTTAATTTAATTGAAGCACATTTTCTTCTGAAATAAAACTTACCATGTAGTGGAATTCAGTTAAGGGGAAATTACTTTCCACAGTCATGTAGAGGGATTTCCCAATCTGAAAGGGTCACATAAAATATAAAACATATCTGTCCTATATTTGCATTCTCACACAAATTGCAGTCCAGGATTATTGGGACCCATCTAGAGAATGGAGAGTGATTGTATAAAGAAAACATTATATTATTAACATTTTACATTAAAAAAGATCCTCTAATCCTCTGATCATTCTCATAAGATTTTTAACAACCTTTCCCCCTGGTTTACTTATGAGCTGGTACACATGTAACATCCTTTGTCATCCAGCACCATCAGTTTTCAACACTAAAGATAGAAATATATATATATATGAAGATTGATGGCATAATATGGAAATTTACTAAGCATGAGGATTCTAAAATACTGGCTCCAAGTCTCCCAAGTAGTGCAACAGCAAAGTGTTTGTCCCATAGTCAGAAGATAGTGAGTTTAAATCTCAATGATACCACAGTGATCCTTGGCTGGGAGCTAAGGGAGCAAAATGTGGGCGGCAGGGATGCTATACTCTCTCTCCCCTCTCAATCACAGCAGCACTCGCCAATTGTGGGCATATGTGAGCTCATGTATGCGGAAGAGGGTGGATAGCTCTTTCTTTCGAATGGGCTATGATGCTTTGTGATGCAGCAGTTCAGAAAGATGAAGTGACTGGCTTCACATATCTCAGAGCAAGCACGTGTTAGTCAGCACCTTCCCCAACTGGTAGCTAACGTATGAGAGGAGAGAGCTGGTAGGTGGGTGGGAATTGACAGGTGACCAAAATGGGGGGAAATGGCTGTATATTTATATTCCAACAAAGATGTTGACCCCAAACCCATAAAATCAGGACATAAAATCAAAGTTTTTGAATGATCTCTGTGTTTGAACCCTACTGAATACCTATAGTGTGATTTGAAAAGGTCAGGCCAGTGTGAAAACTGAAGAACATTTAAAGGAGCAACTGTATAACAGTGTTTGATCATTGTCATGAAGGGTGCCAGGAATTCTGAAGGTTTGGTCAAGCTTACTAGCTTAAATGACGAAATACTTTTAGCATATTGATAGCACTTGCAGGACAAACAAACTGTTAATGATAAAAATATATAATGCATGAGAAAAATACAAATGAGAATCAGCCTTGCCTGTGGAGAACTTCTGCTTCTCAGCTGTATATAAGAATCAGAAGGAGACGAGTATCTTCTGTGCAGCTGTAGACTCTTGTGAATGTCCTCATATTGGGCCTAAAACATACAGCAGATGGCAGCATGGCACAATCTCCTGGCAATAACTGACATTCTCTGTAAGGACTTAATTGGCATTAGCATGGCAATTTCGCTTCAACAACAACTTTAGTGACAGTAAAAACACCCGGACCCTGTGGCAAGCCATTCAGACCATCACTGGCTACAAGCCCCTGCCAGGCCAGTGATGATGACACATCTCTGCCGGATGCACTCAACCACTTCTACTCATGATTTGAGATATAGAATGACACACCTGCACAAAAACTACATACATCTCCAAGCGAGCTCTGTCTCTCTCCAGCTGACATAAGAAAGACCTTGTCCAGGATCAACCCACATAAGGCTGCAGGCCCTGACAACATACCTGGCCGTGTACTAAAGGATTGTGCTGCACAGCTGACAGATGTCCTAATAGATATCTTCAACACCTCGCTGAGCCAGGCAATTGTTCCCACATGTCTCAAATCCACCACGATAATTCCAGTACCAAAGAAGTCACCTGTGTCCTGCCTGAATGACTATCATCCCATAGCACTGACCCCAATCATGATGAAGTGCTTTGAGAGGTTAGTCATGCATCACATCAAGTCCAGTCTACCAAACACGCTGGACCCATTCCAGTTTGCATACCATCCAAACC
>CM074963.1:12282192-12313301 GCA_037577455.1 Pangasius macronema
GCAGCCAGATTTTAGCGAATGTGAACTACGAACAAGATTGAAATAATACAAATAAATAAATCTCTGAACTGTAATAATTGGATTATGACTGTTAATAAAACTATGATGTCATTCTCTAATAATTAAAAAACTGTTAGCATGGGCACATTCTGTGGTATACATGGAATAACACTTTGTTTAATGACTTTAAAACATACTGCTGTTTGGTGTTTAACAAAATCGTCTTATTTATAGTTATCATAATAACGATCATTTATCCACCACAGTGTGATGCGTACCTTCTTGTGAGGGATGAGCTCCAGACATGCCTGATACACCTGCCTCGTTCTTTCAGGGTCCTGTCACAGAACCAAACCAGCATGTGACGAAGACTTTAACTGCACAACACACATTAAAAGCCCACTAAAGATGAACTTTAAGCTCAGTGCCAGGTGTCCGGTCTGACCTTGACCTCCAGCTCCTCATAGAGAGCGTAGTTGATCCACAGGTAAATGTAGCGTTTCCAGTGTCTCTTCTCCGTGATGGGGGGGACGTTGGCGATGGCTCGTTCGTACACTTCTCGGACCGTGTCGGCGTCTGCGTCGCTCTCCACCAGCCGCAGGTAATCGAACCAGGCGTCGTAGTTGTGTGGGTTTGCCTGAAATAAGACACGGAGCCAAAANNNAAAAAAAATCACAGCTTTAAAGAGTACAATTTAAATGCCATATAATAATGTAGTCATGTTCAATAATGTGTATTTCTGATTCTGTAAACTTCTAGACCACTTCAAAACGGTCTTATTTATAGCCATAAAGTAATCCATTGGTAATCCAAATGGTTAAGCATTAACAGGTTGTTAGCATTCGGTCATGTTAGCTGCTTCTCTGAACCTCTGAAAGCAAGGAATTTTATGTAACTGGGCCTTTACAGGTTTCAGCTGCGTACCCCTGACTATTCAAGTGCAATGCATATATGTGTACAATAAACTGCCATATCATCTCTCACGTTTAAAGTTCTCATAGAATATTTTACCTTAACCTCCTCCTCATACTGAAATCTCCTCTTGCTGACGATGACGTCCTCGATTCCTCTCCTGTCTCCAAACTTCTTCTCAAACACTGTGTAGTTCTTGAAAAGCTCCTGGGCCTGCTGTTTGGGGATTCTGTCCAGGGCGTACTTATAGATCACCCGTACACGCTCAAACTGAAAACACACACACACACACACACACACACACACACACACACCATGTCTGAAAATGTGTAACAGAATCTTCATGATGAAGTAATAAAGACATTTTGATATCTCGCTGATTTCAGTGAGAACTATAAAAGGCAAACATTCACAGGTACAAGACGTTCAAAACTACAATTAAAGATACAATCATGCTTCACTGTCCAACGTAAAAACATCAACAGAGTTGATACATGGTTTCTGACGGATGCCAGAATTGGCTTTGTGCATGGAGATTTGTGCAGGAAATTACCTCTTTCTGTTTCTCCTCGAATCTAGCAAAAGCCACGAAGAGGTTTTCATCGATATGTTCCTCGCCGAAGAACTCCACAGCCCTCTCGTACACTTTTCTCGCGTGAGCAATGTAACCGTGCTTATCTTCGAAGCGGGCGTATTTGATCCAGTTCTTCACTTCGGGGTGGACTATTACAAGTGCACGGGAGTTAAGGACTTAAAACTGATATGAGTTCAAAAACCAATAATAGTAACTAACGACATGATAGAATAGGGTTCATTGAGAATCACAATATTTTGGTTTAGAATTGAGACCACACACATGTCTTTGACTCCAGGTTTGTAAGGAACAAGATGTATACTCAATTATTAGATTCCTACATGACTGTAGCAGAGCAGCGTAGCTACAAAGTCCTAGCAGATGTTTGTGAGGGACGGCTTGTCTGCATTAGCTGAAATCCTGAGCAAAATTAGCTGTTATTAAAAACGTTTTATACTAAATATCAGGGTGGCATGAGTGAGGTGTGTATTTCCAAAGATGAAAGGAAAGCAACGATATTACCCGGTTAAACAGTGACTGTTATGCCTCTTGTAATTTAATTCATTTAATTGGGTATTTATTAGTCAGTACAAAATATTCTATATTTATTCAGCTGGAATGGACAAATTTGTCTCTTATTACTCCAAGCAGGCGTTTAGTTTCATGCTTTAGTTATGGAATAGCTGACTGGTCGACTAGGTTTCTTGGCTGACTGGTAAAAATGAAGAGTCATGCAGCTCCTAGTTCCTCCAGCCCAGGAACTAAAACCACGTGGGAAGCTCCTGAGGTCCTGACAAGGCCTCTGTAGTGAAAATAACCCATCTGTTTATATTCCCTCTAAAAGCAAGCACCATTCCTACATCCCCAACATGAGCACTCTGGTAAGGATATATCTCTCATAAATGCAGCGGGCTTTCTCCACCTCCTTATAGCGCAGCTCAAAGTTGATGTAAGAGTGCCAGGCCTGCTCTTCCGGCTCCCACTCCATCCAGCGCTCAAACACCTGCCTGCAGCCTGCTACGTTTCCCAGCATCTCCTCCATGTAGCTGTATTTGTACCTGTGAACACCCCCAGACCAGCACCAGGTCAATCCCATTACACAGAGAAGATCCGTAAGCGCTGAAGTTAAACTACAGGAAGTGAAGTGTAAGGATTACCAGAACTGGTTGACTCGGGGCAGGATGGTTATGGCTCGGTCCCAGATGTTGCGGGCGTGATTGACCTGTCGGTTCTTCATCTCCATCTCGGCGTATTTCAGCCACAGCGTGACATTCCGGTGATCCACGTCCAACGCTCGCTCGTAGATGGACCGAGCTCTTTACACAAGGCAGCAGAAACGTAAAAAACATTTAACCCGATTTCATTCAACTCAGCATTATGATTAATAGATATCCAGAGTGTCGTACCTCTGTACCTCCTTCAGACTCTCCTCCCATTGTGCGTACTTGATCCAGTTGCTTATGACAGTCCTGTTCTTTCTGATATTGTCTTCAAATCCCTGAAGAGCAGATCATTGACGTTGAACATGAGGATGATGAAGCAACCCAGACGCCCCTGTAAAACTGCGGTTTGGTCATCTTACCTTGCGTTTTCGTAATTTGTAATCGTTTAACTCCTCTTCATCAGTGATCTTCTGTTTGGGTGGAGGGGGGAGTAGCTCGAGTTCTCGTTCCTTGGCTTCTCGGAGCAGCTGCTCGGCCGTGATCTGCACCTCAGCCGGGGCTTTATTCTTCACCTGGTACAGGAAAGGCACAGCAGAGTGTTTGTTAACCATCACAGCTGGCAGTACAACCTTTCCCTTAAACAACTGCTTATAAAGCATTGTGCAAAAGGATGCACGTCACGACGAGCTGTGTGACCTCAGACTTCCAGCGTCTCCAAAACCATCTGAACAGAAAGTCAAAGAATATCTTTCTACATTTTCCCCCCTATACTGTTTACCTGCATTTCAACTTGAGGATATTAAATGGCTCACAGCTTCATTCACAAATGTAAACTTATGATAAATGTACTTCTGTAATGTAATTACATCTACCCATAGTGCAGAATTTCTTTTCTTTTTCTTTTTTTTTTTGCAATATACTCTCAAATAACTGAAGGCATGCAGTGTCTTTGCTTGAATTGATTTTTTCCATTTACTTCATTTTCCTCCTTTAATGTCTATTAATGTCAATTAATTAATAAATTGTTTAATTAATTAATTAATCAATCTGGCAAAGGATAACAGTTTGTAGCTTAGCTAGAGCTAACAGCATAGCATTTCCTTAAAAAAATGCTAAAACTATTACAACGGAATTATAGCAAATATGCCTGAGTGTAACTACATACAAACTACACTACAATAAAATGATATATTATTTCATAGTACATCAGTAATGACAGTTATTGTAACTCTAATTAAAATAACTAGCTATCTTAGCCACCTAGCTAGCTACACACACTGAGCTCCTTGCACGAGCCCATTTGTCTTACCTTTGCCACTTTCGGTATTCTCTGCTTCCCTGCCGCGGTGGACGCCATGACTCCAAAATATTAACTTTTACCCCTAAATTAAAATAAAACGAGTTTTCAGAATTCAATTTTATAAATTATGAACAAAACACTCAATGCTACGCTATCAAAACCAAGTTTTCCGCCATAACATTTCTCCATGGGTCATTTTCCCCAACCATATTACGTCAAGTCCTGCCTTCTTTGCTATGATTGGCTGCTCAAAAAAGGTTGTGCAATAGAAAGCTGTCTGTGTGACGTCATAGCCAATCAGACAGAGGAGCGGTAGCGCACGCGGACAGGAAGTCTCTGAATACAGGTAGGAAAAGCGAAAAGACGAACGAACGACCGTCGAACGTAACCTATGCAGGGTAACCTTTTACGTCGCAGACGTCATGACGTTTTATAACCATGGCAACGAGACGCTCGGGCAACATACAGTGTGAAATACAGAATACAGATTAACGGGAAGGATTACTGAGACAGGCGCATGAGTGGTAGCAATTTATTTATTTTACGACACCATGTTGGTTGACTATTGATCATTTGGAATAAGTGTAGTACAGTGTAACAGTTTTAATGCAGATGAGTGATAATGGCATTTGTACTGTGTATTTCTTTCTTCCTCCAGGAGAACATGACGACCATTACTTCATCCAGTGGGGAAAAGAAATCTGTAACTGTGAGGAGGACAGAGTCCTGTGATGCTCACAAGATCACTGAGCTGATCAGCCCAGCCACTGCAGCAGTGTTTGGCAGAGTGAATGTGATCCACCTGCTGTGAGTGCTGCTCAGGACAATTCACATTCATGCAGGGACAGGTTCAGTGGCACAATATCCTACACAGCAATCACATAACATAATAATATTTCCTCATGACCTGCAGACTCGTTCCTTCAGTATGGATTACACTGCAGCACAAATCAGCGTGGGTGTAAATTTAGATTTTCCTAATTAATGTCACTGCCTAAACATTCCCTATGTTTATTAATAGCTTATATTAATATATTGTAAGATATCACAACCACAATGTTGATTTCAGTAGTATTTTGTCCATATTAGAGGTCTTACGCAATGCCACTATCTGCATCTCTTTAGTGATCTAAACAGATTTATCTGTATCTGTATCCGGATTTAAACCTGAAGATGGCATGGCCAACGGAAACACTGAAAGACACTGGATTTAAAAATAAATAAATAAATAAATAAATAAATAAAACAGATAGAAATGCCAACACTGTGCCTCATTTATCAATCTTTTGGTAAAGTTGTGTGTAAATGTTTGCATTAAGGCTGAAAGGCATTAATGGAAGTTTCTTTATGTATATATATATATATATATATATATATATATATATATATATGAGGATGTGTTTTGATAGAGACTCTAAAGCACTTCTATAAGTCACTCTGGGTAATGGCATCTTCTAAATGCTCTAAGTGTAATAATAATAATAATAATAATAATAATAATAATAATAATAAAAGCAATTTAAACTTGACAGTATATTCGAGATATAAAAGTGTAGTAATCCATGCACATTATATGAAATTATATGAACTGAACCTGATCAAGTCAAGGTTTACTTTAGTTATGGATAAATTTACACATACTCAAGAGCACAAGTAGGAAAAGAACTTTTATTCTCAAAGTTAAGGCATTTTCATTAATACTAAATTTCCTGTGTAAACGCTTATAAGAATGATTTACGAATAAATCCATTCATATCCCGCTTGATAAAGCGGTCCCGGTCTGTTAATACTGGCTGTGACAGTTCCTCAACCTCAGCTACATCAGTCAAGTTCATAATTAGTCTCAGCAACAGCTGTGAGCAGGACTTTTTTAAATCCATTTTTATTTGTGTTCGTACCTGGCCGTGACATTTAGAGGAGGCCCTCCACCAAAAAGTCAGTGACCCAGTGAGGAGGGTTTTAGTCAGAGAAGCAACCTTCTGTGTGTAGAGATGCACAAAGGCTTTGTTCATTTTCACACTCACTACTAATATCACAACTCTTATTATTGCTCAATACTCATCCTGATATATATATATATATATATATATATATATTCCAAACATTAGTTTTCCAGCACGAAATTAAATATTACATAAAAATGTTTGTATGTCAGTAAAGAAAGCAGCATGTTACATAAGAGACCACCTTTCAGACAAAAAAAAAAAACCCACAATGAAAGCTGCTGGGCTTTTCTGCAAATATATAAAGTACAGAACTATGTTCGGTCATTGAACTTCAAAGGCATTCATAGACAAAACTATGTTAGTGGATCAGTTTAAAAACATGCCCAATCAACCATTACAGTACTCATACGATATGTTCTATTTATATTTAGTATACATTACATTATGTATACTAAGTATACATTTCTAATTTGATTTGAATTATTTTTGAGCACAATCATTTTCTATTCTTTTGTTTGCTTCATTCTCAGGGAAAAAGCGAATCTGGCAGTTACTATAAGCACAGCAAAAAATGAAGTCCTGGCCCACGCTGCGTTCGTGGACCATCCCATTGGTGACCTGGTGGATCAGGCTTCATGGGAGCAGCTACTGCAAACCCATTTTAACGCCACAAAGTTCACAGTAGGCAAAATGATGTATCTTAAATGATTTAGGAATGATAAAACTTTCTGTTGTGATCTGCTTCATGCTCAAGGCTTGTTTTTGTTTTTATTTCTATAGCCATTAAACACAATTTTCCTGCATCTATTTGTGGCCCAGCCCGGCTTTTCTATTTCCAGTGCTAAAGAGATTATCAGGTAAAAACTGAAAATGTAATACAGTATTTTAGACAACTTTTACATTTCTGCAAAAGGCACAGCATTATTTTGATTTGTTTTGCCTGTCATGCTTTTATGTATTTAGACTTGAATAAGCCAGACTTCTCTATAGTCATCCAGTTAAGGCCGGTTTAAATCTTGTTTGGGGCAGCGAAAATTACATTTCCACCATGGCAGTGTCTTCCTGTTTCCATTCAGAGCCTTTACATTGAATTCTGCAATCAGATAAAGTTAGATTTTACATTGCGAGCTTAAAAGGGTTTACGCAAAGCAGACATGAAGCATGTCTCTGTCTTCTTCATCACAACCAGAACTGTGTTCAATGCCATCACAGAGCTGGAGTACATCTGCCTCGTCACACCCTACAGCAGCAGCCTCGGTAAGAAAACCTCGCAGTGCTCAACTTCAGGACATTCTCTACGTTATACTACTTTTATCCAAAGATGTTTGGACAGTAATATTTTGGGTATTAATTGAGACCTTTTATTCCTGAACTTTCAACAAACAGAACACATTCATTAGATTCATTATCTGGACCACTGATTTACATTTGTAACATCATTCATCTTCAGTAAGCATTATATGATGGTCTGGGTCATGGTGGATCCAGAGCCTATCCTGGGAAGACTGGGCATGAGGTGGGAAAGCACCATGGATGGAACACCACACTCCTTCACACCTAGGAGCAATTTAGAGATCGGTCAGTGGGTAAGCCATGCCAAAACCCTCAATCCTCCTTTCGTCTCCTTTGGGTGTGCCTGTGTCCCTCTTGTTGCAAAACTAAACACAGACTATAATATATGCAATATTTCCTTTTCTGTTCTTCAGCTGTTATTTCTTTATAAACATCCCCCACTGTTACTATCTTATTTTAATGTCATTCATTTAATTATGCTCGAGTTGTTGTCATGGTGATAAAGCGCCTGATGAGACTGCTTCGTAGTTATGGACCAGCAGAATTTCAGCGCTGAACATCTACCAACTTTGCTGGCCAAGAGCTGGCTCTGAAAGTGTTGAACAGCTCCAGATTTGGCCAGATGTGGTCAAAAGTGCTCATACAATAGAACCAAGAACTTGATGAGAGCAGCTACATAGAGCCAGAGCTTATAATCAGCTGCATTGTTTTTCTTTAGAGCCAGCTCTGTTGGACATTTTTGAGCCCATGCCCTGCGTTACAGAGGAAGTCCAGTGTGGTGCGTTTGTGTGCCTGTCTGTGTTGATGACAGGTTCTGACGTACACGCGTCTCGGTCCACGAATCTGGTGTGTGTGTGTGTGTGTGTGTGTCACACACACACACACACACACACACACACACACATATTTAACTCTTTCATTACATTTCTGGCTATACTGTAAGTCCTCTTCCTCAAGACACTTCCAAACTTTCCAGTTTGTGTGGCAAATGCTTAATTTTTAAAAATGTTTTTTTTGGAAAAGAGAACATCTGAGCTGACTTACAATGCTGGTTTAGTCAGATAGTATGTAATATGATGTGATGACTACACTACACTACACTACACTACACTACACTACGTCCCATCTTCTAGAGTAACTGGAGTGTATGAATCTCGTCTAGAAGACTCTGAGCGATTGCTGGCCTGTGCAGGACACCCTGGCTGAGAAAATCGAGGCTGAGGGTGAGATGAATCACGTGGCAGTATTTGAGGTTAGTCTCGCCTGCCGATAGTATATTACCAAAAAAAAAAAAAAAATGCTAAAGTGCATTTACATAATGTTATTTAAAATGAGCTCAATATACTGTATGTTACATAATATGAAAAAGAAAAACCCACCTAAAGAGCCCTCGGCGCTCTCACCAGCACGGCACGGGTTTGATTCCCGGCCAGGGAACCGGACCCTGGGCACTGGGGTTGGACACAGCAGTGCACTCCCAGTGCCGGTCCCAAGCCCGGATAAATAACCCTTCCCAACACAGTCCTTCCCGTAGGTCGCATTTTTGACACGGTTTAGTTTATACGTCTTGTTACTAGGCGGATGGTGACTCCTAATATAATTATTTCAGATAAACATTTACAAAATATTTTAGAATATAAATGTTTTACTTTTAAGAAGGCTTCTGAGCGGCGAACCAGAAAATCACTATTATCAGTAGATTGCAGATTTGAATTTTAACCGATGATGTCACAGCCATCAGTGGGCGGGAGCCAAGAGAGCAAAATTGGCCCTGTCAATCACAGCAACACTATCCAATCGTGGGCATCTGTGAGTTCATGAGCAGCAGTTTGAAAAGATGCGGTTGGCTGGCTTCACATGTCTTGGTAAAAGCGCTTGTTAGATTTTGCCCTCCCTGGTATTTCGCTGTTGTGTGATGGGGAGACATGTGAAAAACATCAAAATGTTTTTATGTGAAAAACATCAAAACTTATTATGACTAATAAGTAAGGAATAACACATGACATAACATGTGTGGTTATACAAATCCACAAATAAGTAATCCACACTATGGTGGTGTGGAACCATGGTCTGGAGTGTGTTACTCCACTTCTAACACACTGATTTTCCAATGATTACTATGTTTAATTTACTAACAGACAACGCGTCCCATTTTTTAATGGCTTATAGTTAATGATGTGGAACATCCAAGAGACAAGTTAGTTAGTTAAAACTAACTCCAGCATGTTCTTCATTTTCCCTCTCTCTCTCTCTCTCTCTCTCTCTCTCTCTCTCTCTCTCTCTCTCAAAAAGGCGCAGCCTGTCATTATACAGAGAAACGAGAAAGCATAAACTCCTCTGTCCCGAACACTTTCACATGCTGGGAAACTTTACAAAGCCCCATCACTGTTACAAAGTGCTGACACGTCAAAATCCTTCCATAAATGTTAAATAAATGTCTTCACCACATCAACAATGATACATTCTCTTTGTTCAATAAGATCACTTATTATTAGTGTTAGATCACATGGAGCGTCTGCTGTACAAGTCCCTGTGTATGAGCTGTTAATATAGAAACAGTAATGTAGTAGAATGTGCACATTAATATAAACATATCATTCGTGGAACTACTCTCTGAGCCATGAGGTTATATCTTCTTCTTCTTCTTCTTCTTCTTCTTCTTCTTCTTCTTCTTCTTCTTCTTCTTCTTCTTTGGGCTTTTCCCTTCNNNCATGAGCTGTCCCTCTGATGCACTCGTTCCTAATCCTGTCCAACCTCGTCACTCCCAAAGAGAACCTCAACATCTTCCATGTGCTTATATACATTTTTTTTAATAAATATATACATTTATATAGTATTTAAATACAATACAACTATATAACGAACTATATTATAACTATATAACTAACAAATATAACTAACTGTGTGATCCCAAACTATGTTTTAAGGTGTTTTTTTAATTACTTCAAATAAAATGTATGCGCTCAGGGTGTAATCAGATGTTCCTTTTATAAATGTCCATGGAATTAAAGCCCTTGCTGGAGGTTTGAATTGCACAGCAGTAGGTGCACTCGAGGCTACAGATGCTTTTGCTTAAATCTAGATGAATTTGTGGTGGGGGGGCTCTTCCCTCAGGAACACCACAATGTCCCCCTCCTTTCATACTGACATGTGTTCATAGCAACATATGGCAGATGAGAGCGAACGGCCAGCCAAGACATGCTCGCACTCAGCACGCCGAGGCCAGACATCTGTAGCATTTCTGCAGTTTTGTGTTTGCATATCGCATCTCTCTCTCTCTCTCTCTTTCTGCACACAGCAATCTGCTCCACATCGCCTAGCACTGTTATGAAAGGGACACTCCAGAGAATGTCATTAATTATTCACAGGGCTTTTTGTTGTTTTTCCACGCTAAGGCTTTTTAAATATTTTATTCCATTCCAACTGCACAGAACATCCTGTTCCTTTTTTTATGAGACGATCAGCATTAAAAGTAAATAAAAAGTTCAAAGTAAACTTTACATTTAAAAGGGGTATTGAATTGGTCATCTCTATTAACATCTTTTATAACAAATGTATGTTACTATTAAAAAAAAAAGAAAGAAAGAATTCAAAAGAAAGAAAAAGGAAAAACAACCATCAGTTGGTCAACAGTTAATGTCACAAACAAACAAACAAACAAACATCTAAATAAAGAAAGGAAGGAAGGAAGGAAGGAAGGAAGGAAGGAAGGAAGGAAGGAAGGAAGGAATGAAAGGAAGGAAGTGTAAAGCTCAAAAGTCAGAATGAGAACAATAAGCCAGAACAAAGTGTTAGAAAGAAAAGAAAATATATTAAACAACGGACAAAACAGATGAAAAGTACACTTTCTTGTGTGTGTGTGTGTGTGTGTGTGTGTGTGTGTGTGTGTGTGTGTGTGTGTGTGTGTGTGTGTGTGCGTGTGTGTGTTTATTCAGAATGATGGCCTTGCTGTTGGCTTCATCACTGTCTCTGGTAAATTTAACCTGCTGCTGCTGAATGGCGAATACAAGCTCAGGCCCTTTGATGGACTGAGAAAGAAGAGAGAAGAGAAGCAAAGTGAGGATCTGGACCGAGCTCAGCGTGCTGAGTCCACAGATGACATCACTGATCCTCAAAAACCCAGCACAGAGACTGAAGTCAAGGAGGTGAGTCACGCTGGAGTCACAGTTCTGCTCAGATTGTTATTGGCATTATTCAGAGCTCAGAATTGAGCCAGTGCTTCATTATTAAATGACATTATCCACTTCATTTCATCACTGAGGATCTTACATAACTCTAATGCAGATTAGTGCACACTTCGTAGACATAGGCATGACATATTTCATCCAAAGCAACTTATAGCAAAGGCAGAATCCAATCCAAACAGTGAGCTTAAGCAGTCCCGAGATCTGAACTCACAACCTTCCACTCCTTACCACACAACCTTAACCGAGCACTAACCTATCACTATCAAATATACTGAAAGTATTCAAAGCACCTTTGCCCTGCTTTTGCCTTGACTGACAAAAGATTTCTGTGGATGTGAGTTAGTGGTCACAACTAACACACAAACCTGGCTTAACTTTTATCAGCTCATTAAAAGACATTACTGGTCCATTTTAAATCCATGCTGGTCTGGTCTGTGCTAATCCAACTTGAGCTCTAAACATACAGTCCCCTTTTCTGATGTCCTCTTTACTACTGCAGCTGTCGTCTTTAAAACCTGTTCAATATTTACAATCAGGCCAGCATGGTAAGTCTGTTAAGAACCACTTATCAATCATCCCACCCAGGGACAGAGCTATTTGTGTCAATACAAAACAACAAAAAATCAAGAATGAGAGCAGAATCCATCATAGTTGCACTACTTGCTTTTAAAATTACAATGTCTGGTTTCAGTAAAGCTCTGGTCAGAAAATTTGCACATCTGAAAGACCGCCAAGCTAAATTTCTAATGTTTACTCCGTTTGATTTGTCATTCCAACGTCACAATCCAGTGTACAAATAAAAAACGATCCTTGTTTTTAGTCTCCTGACCTGAACTCCAAAAGAAAGGATAATCTGCTACTTAAGTGTCTTATAACTGGGGCCTGTGACCAGAAGTTTGTCAGGTTGAGACCCAGGACTGGCAGAGGTACTGCCTTGTCAAGCTACAGCTCGTCCATGAGCAAGACCCTTAAACCCTAAATGATGCAGGGGCACCCAAGAGGCCTGTGCTAAGCCCGTGTACATTACTACCTGTGTCAGAAGAAACATCAGGATATGTGAAGACAGCTATTCCTGTGCAGCCATACAACTGTCACTAACACTTCTGTTTTAAATTACTGCCATTTTGTGTGCCTTTAAATCAGACTGAGCCCATTAGAGCTCATACAGCAGACAGCAGCGGAAACAGCGCAGCCTCAGAAGCAGAACATAATGCTTTCTTGATCCAAATACGAATTGATAAGAGGTTTGAAACAAGGTAAGTTCAACTGCATATTACTTATCACTCTACCAATTGCCTGTTGCCTTGTTGTGTTTGGTCGTGAGGGTTTCTAACATGATGTCACATTCTGTTAAAGTAGATCTTTCAATGGGTGATTACAGGGTTGATGAAGACATGATCTGTTTTTACAAGTCTGAAATATTAAGAATGCAATGAAACATTGTTATATACCACAACACTGTTGAAGTTGGTCAGAGGATATTGGCTCACACTGGAATGCACTGGATCAAATCAAATGTTATCAAATGTTATCGAAGACGTTTTTATAGCAGTTTTGGAAGGAGTCTCTAGTGTCTGTGCTTTGTAACAGTCTGTACAGCGTCCAACATGAGAAATGACATATTTTTACTTTGTAGTCTCTCAGTAACGTGACAAGCTGCATTTTTTTTTCTTATTATTTCTTCTTATTTTGAGGGTGGATGAGTGGGCAAGAGATGCTTCTTATCGCTGTTATAAATGATAACAGGACCCAACTTGTTCCATGGATGTTCTGCAGCATTAAATATACATACAAAGGGAGAAAAACTATTATGTGTTCTTCTGTAATGAATAAAAATGTTAAATGTTGCCAAATTACTGTGGTATAAGAGGATTTAAAGACTCTGTGATGTGCATTATGGGAACACACTTCATCTTATTTTATAGGGATATATACTTTATATATCCCTGTAAAGTATTCTAGCCTATTTTATTACCAGTATTAACAATATTGAAGAAAATGAAGGAACGAGCCAGCCAGAGTTTTGGTTCAGATTTACAGGTAACGATCTTTTTTAACACCTTTATTCAATCTGGTTACCACGAGGGTCAATATGACCTGAACATCGTCAACAGAATAAGCAAGCCAAGCGCATAAAAGTTCATGTAGGAAAAAATAATCATTTTAGTATTACTACAAAATAAAGTAGGTCACTGTGACCTAAACAGAGCATAAGGGGTGGTGAGTATTTCCCTTGGTGATGTAGTGTATATGGATGGAAACTTTCCTCCCTTTGGCTCTGCTCCAGTGGCTTTTGCTTAAGATCTGTTATGGTGTAAACTGGGGGGAGTCTGATTGCTCGTTGGCTCCTGCTGGGCACAGCTTTCTGCCGCTTTACTCCCCAGCTGTTGCGGAATATGGAGTCCGCTTGCTCCCCGCTGAGAGTGAGCATGTAATTAATGAGCCGAATGCTTAAAGTGACAGCGAGGCGAGAGGAGAGGGGTTGAGCGCACAGATTGGCTGGCCACAGACGCCGTAGTTAGCGTCCAACATGGCAAATTTTCACTCTGCTCTCAACAAAGAGACGCTGTGCAGTACAACTTTCTGCTCTTTTTTTTCCCCTCATGATTTTATTATTCATTCCCTCACAGGGCCATTGATTGCCTGCCTTATGTTTTTCAACTTTTCCCGGTGAGTACACACTTCCAAGCAGTAAAACATGTTCCTACTTAATGTAAAAGACAGAGTACTAGAAAACTTTCTGTCTCTCGGTTCTAATAAAAACCTAAAACCATCTTGTTTCACGTTGTCGTGGTGGTTATAAGGTAAGGAAAATACACAGAATGATATGAAGAAGCGAGACTGGGGCTGACTTCTTTCTAGCCAAGACTGTAGATTCATGCAGCCTATCAGTGACAGTCGTGTCAGGTGTTTACACAGAGTGAAATGCCCTCTAGATTTGATCTCCATTTGGGCTGATATTTTTCAGCCTGCTTCACTGACATGTGTGTACAACATGATCAGCGGTAATTGTGGGTGTAATGAACCCCACAAATTCCACAAAGAGACACCCACATACACTCTGGCTGAACGAACAGAGCCAGTTGTTTAACAACGTAAACAATAAAGGATAGCACATTTACGGCTATAATTAATGTCTATACACCTAATTAACACGAATCGTCACTGTGAAGTAAAATGTTTCATGCTCCTTAAAGACTGGGTAAATTATATGTATGGCTCAGCGGTGTAGGTAAAGCAGTTTTATGGGATGTTTCTGTCTGGTCTGGGAAATCAGGAGTGGGATTTCTGCGTCATATTGGTGCATACGCTGGATCTGGATTCCCCTCTACTCCAGACCTTCGTCAGAGCCATGCCATGTGACTGCAAACACCGTGATCTTTACATCCTCCACCGCTCAGGCCTTCTCAAGTAAACATCCACAATTATTCTTAGAACAAATTAAGGATAGTAGATGGTTACTGTCATGCTTGCTATTGTATATACAATCAGGTCCATAAGTATTCTTACACAAGTACACAAGTAAGGTCTCTTTGGACTATATAATGAGAACTACCAAATGCAAATTCAATGCTTAGAATCAACTCCAGAACAATTTTCTCCTTAATCTGTCATTAGGAGGAAACAGGCCACATCTGGCCATGAAACTGCTTATCAGTCAATTGTGCAATTACTTCTGGGCCTGTGACTGGCTGTAAATGGTTAATGCAATATTTTTGTTAAACCCCCTTGAATTAAAGTTGAAATCTACACTTCAATCACATCTTGCTTCATTTCAAATCCATTGTGGTGGTGTACAGAGGCAAGAAGCTGAAAAGTGTGTCACTGTCCAAATACTTATGGACTGTACATGTATAATGTGTGGCAAAAGATCAGTGATCATGCACCATTAATGTATATGTACATGCAGACATTCTATAAATGTAGAACACACAGTACACACTCACAGTGCTGACTCTTCTTTAACAAAAAAATACACATTTCCATTTATTCACGTTTACGTACAAGTCAGACAGAACACAGTTCAGTTTATTTATCTGTACATTCCACGGATATTTTGTATTGTAATTGTAATGGCAGTTATAAAGGACTCAAACGCAACCATAACAAAATGGAAATGTACACAAGTCAAAAGTGAAAAAATGTTGCTGTTTAATAGGACGCTGGAGGTGCGTGCTACGGTTTCTGAAGATAAATCTGCAATTCAGAGACTGGTTCCTCAGCATGAAGCCCTGATGGAGGACCTGGAGCTATTCTTCCAACGAGACCCAGTCAGTCTTGACTTACATGTGCACACATTATGAAAAAATGAGACTGTACAATGCACAAACACAATATCTATGAAAACCTTTATTTTTTTTCTTCCACAGGATGTTCAGGCATTTGTAGCACAGGTCGAAGGCCAGATAATTGGTGTATTGGTCATTAAAAATGAGCAGGTAATTATATTTGCCCTGGAAAAATCTAATTCAGTTTCTAATTCAGACCAATAATCCAAACCTCTCAGAAATCACAATTAGTTTTGTTGATGGATTTAACCTTTAAAAGTCTGTCAGTTTTGTCTTACTCGAGAGTAAGTCTGTCTTACTCATGTTGTAGAGACATAGAATTAGTGGGGGAAGCATCAAAACTACAAATCCACTTGTAGCTTCATACTTTAGCAGTAAAAAAAAACAAAAAAAACATGTGCTTTAGGCTCCCAAGTGGTGCAACTAAAAAGTGTTCACGAGATTGCAAATCCAGATGATGCCACAGCCATCCGAAATGAGAATAAAATTGTCCTCCTGTGGGTTTTAGGGTCAGAATAGTCTCTTTCTCCCCCTGTCAATCACAATGACACTAACCAATCATGGGTGTCTGCAAACTCATGTATGTGGAAGAGGGTAGATAGTGCTTTTCTCTATGCTGTGGTGCAGCATGAGTAGCAGTTTGAAAATATGCAGTTGCCTGGCTTCATGTGTCTTGGAGGAAGCATGTATATTAGCCTTCACCCTCCCCAATAAGTAGCTGTCGTGTTATGGGGAGGTGGGGAGAGCTGGCTGTGGGTGGGAACTGGCAGGTGACCAAATTGGGTAGAAAATGGGGAAACAATATGTTACATTATAATTGGTTATTAACCCTCACCCCAACACCAAGAAATTTACAGACAAGCTTTCAACAGATATTACATTTTTTACTTTGGTCAAAGTGTCCTGTAAAGGTACTCACCATCCTCCCTCCGTCGCTCTTTCCCTCAGGACATCGAGTACATCCGAGCCAACTATGACATTGAGAACTTTGTGTACTTCAGTCATCACCAGCGTGAAGAACACGGCCGGCTGTGCCAGTTTGCCCTGAATCCCATCTTCCATCATTATGCCAAGCACTTCCTCAAGGAGGCACTGCGCCTCGCTCACAAATCATGCCTGTACTACCGTGTCTACCCGTCTTACCACAATGACAGGGTTAGTTCAGTGCTGTTTTCCTTAAGCATCTGTCACTTTCCATCTCTCTCTCTCCATCTCTCTCTCTCTATTTCTTTCTCTCTCTCTCTTTTCACTCACTCTCTCAGTGGTCAGAAATCAGGTGTTGATGGCTCTGCTCTCCTCTAATGCAATGTTGAGTTCTAGAGGTCTTCACTCTCACTCTTTTCTCCTATTTAATCCAGACACAGACAAGCCAGACTGAGGGATGATGAGGTGTAAATAGAATTATAGTAAACTAACAGGGAAAAAGGGAGAAAATGAAAAGGGATAAGAGCGTACCAGCTCCTGGTATTACAGTATTCAACAGGGCATAAATCCTTTCACATGGTCTTCCTTCAAGACAATTTTGTGAAATTTTCTGCCATCACTATTTCACTATACCTAAGCTACTGTTTCACTGATAGCAGGGTGATTTTTGCTTTTTGCAGAGTGTCAGTGCCCACTCCCTGACAGCAGTGCTGAGCTGTACGGTGCCAGTGCATCCACGACGCCAGATCATCTACCCACTGGAGGATTTGGGCATCAATGCACCGTCCGCTCTCATCACCACAGAGCAGGTCAGATACAGCTACAGCACAGCCACAAGATAGCTCTTATAACAGTGATGCCTGATGGAGGTCAAACAGGAACAATGTACACACAGGACTGAGCTTTTCACAAGCTACCTAGGGTTAGTTTTTCAAATTCTGATGGTTGGATTGAAAGATGGATGAATGGATGAGTGGATGGGTTGATGGATAGAGTACTTAATTGGTCCCTGAGGGAAGTTGTTTTGTCACAGCAGTACAAAATAGATAGATAGGTAGATAGATAAATAGACAGACAGACAGACCAAAACAACTGAACAAATTATGAGTGAAGACTAGTATAAATGAAGAGACAAATCAAGTTAGTAGAAATGAATAGCAGCATGAATGAAGAATAGCAGCATGAATGAAGGGCAATAAGGGCAGTAATATTAAGAGCAATATGGAGGAAGAGCAATGCAATTGAAGGGAAATAATGAAGAGCAGTACAACTCAAGATTAGTTTGAATGAAGTTCAGTAATGAAGAGCAGTGTGCACATAGTTTAGATTCTAGTTACAGTTCAAAAAAACAAAAACAAAAAAAAACCAAAAAAAAAAACCAAAGTGCATTAAAGAAGTGCCACACATCCATTCCTCATGCTTAATTAGTCATAACATACTATTGAAGAACTCATAAGATATGTCTAAATAGGAATTAGGGGAAAACAAGCTAAAGGTATAATATAATTCAATAAGAGAAAATTGAAATAATAGATAAAATGAAATAGTACAATTGGCACCCCATCCAGGGTGTCCCCCACCTTGTGCCCCGTGTTCCTTGGGATACGCTCCAGGCTCCCCGTGACCCTGTGTAGGATAAGCGGTATAGAAAATGGATGGATGGATGGATGGATGGATGGATGGATGGATGGATGGATGGATGGATGGGTGAAGTAGTAGAGGGGGATTCCGAGGAAGAACCTAATGAAATCTGTAAATGGTCTGAAAATGGGATGGGAATTCATATTCTAACAGGACAATGAGCCCAAACACAAAGTCAAATGTACTATGGCTTGCTAGGAGCAAGGTGGATGTTTTAGAGTGGCCTAGTCGAAGCTCCGACCTAAATCCAGTTGAAAATCTATGGAATGATTTGAAGGTTGCTGTCCATCAGCAAAAAGCAGCTAACCTCTCCCTGTTGGAGCAGTTCTGTAAAGAGGAACAGGGGAAGATCTCCAAATCCAGGTGTGCCAGCCTTTTAGAGAGCTACCCAAAAAAGAAAGAAAAATTAGGAAATTTTCGTTCTGTCAGTTAAATTCTCTCTCTTTTTTTTTTCAAATTAAAAACCATTCATGTGGTATGCTGTGTTTGTCACGAAAAGAATTCCCATTTAAATCCATGAAGTTTACCAAACAAGATACCATCAAATGTGAAAACGTTGAAAGGGGCATAGTTGTTTAATTATTTGCAAAGAATAACACAGCATGGTATAACTGTAATAAAGATGATTCTTGCTGGAATTAGTTCAACAAGCTGGTTGAACTTAGGTTGATCCTTGTTATTATTATAGCCTTATGCTTCCTTATATTGATTTGCAACCACATGGTTAACTCAGAACCTCTCCTTTAACCATTATAAGTGAAAACAGTGAAAGTGTCTCTGATACATAGGTGTGAACTTGTACCTACAAGGCCATCTTCAGATTTAGGCAATATTGCAGCGGCGGCGGGTTGTAAAGGGGGCGCTACAAACTTTAAAGTGAGAAATTGCACCTTTCCCAGGTCAGCAGATGGCGCTGTTGAGCAAGCTGATGTTTCATATTTTTGAACAGTTCCTCAGAAAACACCACTAAGATGGGAAAGCCCACGTGGTCCAATATGTCTGTACAGTCTGGTCAGTTTATGCTTTAATTCACTTATTGGTCTTTGGTTAAATAATGAAGTAAAAAAAAGTCTGTGTATTTCTACTGAAGGCTAAACAGTTTCCCAAACTGAATATTTCAAACCTCACACTGTCACCATTTCAATCTCACCATCCCTTTGTTGTCTTATTTGTAAACAGATAACATGATGTACTGTCGTGCTACACAGTGAAACGTATTCTGATCCTATTTTAGTCAACATTTTCCCAGAACTAATTAAGTACAATTGACTGCAAAGTGAACTGGAAGATATTGTTTGTTACATAGCGAATAAATGACATGGGGTGGACAGCATGGTGTGGAGTTACGGTTACCACCCTGAAGAAATATGATGATAATGAGTGCATTAATATAAATCTGCGATTTGAGTTGGCACTATTGTCAGAGCTGCTGTTTTCCTTTTTAACCAATTAGTGCTTTACCTGGCTGACCAATCACAGCACACGCTGACCACGTTGCAATCTCTGCTTCCCAAACATGCTGAGATTTCACACATGGAGCATCTCAACCAGGAGCTCTCTCATACATTCACAGATTCACGCACAGATTTATCTTTTTATGAACTAACTATTCAGATATTAAGCACATTTATTTATTGAAGAAGCACTTTGGAGCATTTTATTCCTGAGCTTTTCACACAGAACACCCAAATCAGATAAAAATAAAGCGTGGAAATGTTTTATATCATATTAAGACCAATTCGACCAGTTGTATTAAAATTGCAGTTAGATTTAATTTGACATTATTTATGTTTCCTCTTTTGAAAAACAAAAATTCCTTTAGGAATTTAATTCCTTTAAGTGAGCAGTAAATAATGTTTATAATGGATATAATTAATAATACATAATAATAATACATTTAACATAAAGTATATTACATATTTTTTGTTAGTAGATATGTCAAAAATAGTAAAATCAGCGACTCCTGCCTATATGTTGCTCAGTATTAAGCACAGAGGCAAGGCTAATAAACATTAGGAGGTACACTACGCCTATGATTGGTGGCTTATTTATTTATTTAGTTAGGAATGTAGGCTTATATGTACTTATAATTTACTTAAAATACCTGTTCATTCTGTTGCTTTAAAGTGATAAAACCTTAAAAGTGCAATAAAAGGTTGCACAATCTGTGGCAGATTTCACAAACTGCAATATTGCATATTATGATAATTATAAGTACGATTGTCATTAGCTATTATCGTTCAGTCCCAACATAGCGAAAACTGTCACATTGTGTTATACAGTTATTGTAGTATGAATTTTTCATTCTGTTTCATGCCTGCTTATAACCGTATTCGGGAAGCCGTTTTGCCAGGGGTTATTTAATGGTGCAGGTTAATGGAGCAGATGGCCTCAGCGACAGATGGAAGTGGGAAATGTTTACCGCTGGTGTTTAACAGGTAAAGCAGCGTTCTTATCCATGCTGCATCAGCTGCTCCACCTGCGCAGGCTTACCTGCCTGACCCAACAGCAACCTGCCGTTTATATATATATATATGAAAAATTTACATTAAACAGCTACACAGCTCCTTATCAGTGCAACTATCTCGCAAATTTCCACACTGCTTTAAAACAGAATTCAAATTTCACTTTGAATATAACATACATATGTTATGACAAACATGCTTATATATAATGCCTTACTTTTAGTATGGAACTATGAAGCTCTTTTTTAAAGCTAGCTTATTTAAAACTATCCAACACCAACTAGATAGCTTTAAAACAACTACTACAAACATATGACAAAAGTTAGCATGTTAAGACGCTTTTAAAGCCAGATTTTATTTGGAATTTCACTTTGCGGTTTGCTTTAAGGAATCATTTAGCCAAAAAAGAAATAAATTTGCTTAATGTAATTTACTTTTTACCCAGCATCCATCAGTCAGGATATGTTTGACATCTTTAGTTTTGCACAGGAGTTACAAGGCTAACGTAGCAAACAAGAAAAAAAGTTTATAGTCTCCAGTTGAGCGTATAGTTTGGTATTACTCTGCAGTCATCAGACTCAGGCCTGAGGTTTGAAGGCGGAATTGTACGTCAGTGACGATGTTCGGATCAGATTTGCATTTATTTAATTTTTAACATAGACTTATTCTGTAATTTTATGAAATAAGCTATAAGCTTTACCTGTTAGCAACATGAGCATCACAGATCCACTTCAAAAGTAAAGCAGCAAGCTTTAAAAACTAAACAAATCTACTTGTGTACATTTTTTTGGACTGAAATGTTCCTTTTAAAAAAAAAAGTGTGTAGAGAATGTACAGTGACAGTTTGAGCATAAATTCCAAAGTACAGTTATATAAGATCTCAGAGGCAGGTTATAACCAGGTGTGATATCCCTGCATGTATGTGTGTGTGCGTGCAATGACACGGTGCATTAGCAGCTCCAAACAAGCTGCTGCTGCTGCTCTTCCACACTCCATCTCCATTAGAAAGCTCCATTTGGTAGCACAGCAACCGTGGTGTCCAGGCAGCGGCCGAGATAAGAGCACGCCTGCTGGCTTAGCGTTCAGTAAAGCCCTGCGTCCCGCACGCACACGGATTAATCAGGTTTAAAACACCTGTTCACTTTCTTTGTCAACAGCAGATCATGTTACGGTTTGCCATTATGCCCCACTCTGCTCCTGCATGTCCATGAGGGGACGAAGGGCAGACTGCAACACCTGCTTCTCTGTGTACCTGCAGAACACGTACAGTTCAATGTCATCCAGGTTAAGCCAAGATGAATGACCTTTAAGGGATTTTAAATTTAAATCTCTATAAATCCATGCAGACAGTAGATGTACAGGCTTATTTGGAAAGACTAAGGAAGGACTATTTGGCTATATGGCCATTACCACCCTAAAAGGGGATTATTTTTATAAGACTGCACATTCCTAGTGCTTTATTCCTCTTACACCACAGCTGTTTGCCACCAATTACAATTTTTCATTTATTAATGAATGACACATCACACTTTTTTAAGCATTTACAGTTACCTTTAATGTTATGGAACGTCTGCGAGATTATCACTTATGATATAATAGTTATAAACAGTTCTTCCTAAACCCAAACTCTATTTTTCTCTTTCTTTAAGTTAATTAGGCAAAATTAGGAAAAGCACAAAGTTATCTGACTCTTCTGTGGTAGAAAACTAACTAATCATTTAAAAGCGCTGACACTGGAGACTCATTCCAATGTTAAATGAACCTTTCCTAACAGAAAACCTCACCTTATTAATGATTAAGACTTAATTAATCAGTTTATTATTGCAGCTGTACCACAGCATGGTTGCAGTTTCGAATCTGATTGGTCAGAAGGTGCATTTTGTCTGTATAAGTGCACAGCTCAGACAGTAGTTCAGGCAGTGACATGAACAATAGGTTCAACAATTAATTTTCATATGCAATTTCTTTATTATGAGCAACCAGTAGCCTAAAAGCTATTAGCCTAAGAAAGCCTAAAACTAAAAAAAAAAATAATTCACCCCTCTACTGAACATATATGACTAAATGTAATGACATTTTCCTGATACAAAAATATAAAAAGGTGAATCTTTTTTAGGAGAGAATATTGATATACTGTATGTAACATAGACAGTGAGCCTGTTTGCAATGCTTAAATTCCTAGCAGATGATCAGGAAATTGATTTGGAAGTGAAACCAACCTTGTGGGTTTTGTTTTTTTCAATTCTCGTTCAGGCTTTTAGGCTCCACAAGTCACTTCAATTAGGCCTTTCAAAAAGCCCTCAAAACTCAGCCATTGATTATGGGATTTTGCACAGGAATAAGAGGGTCAAATACTGACGAGTGTGCAATCAGTTACATTGCCTTATGTTGTGATGATAAATTGTGCGGTCTCTTTTAGTACTTTTCTCTCTTTTCTCCGCACCCATGCTCAATCAGACAAGGTGTACTACAGGAGCAATCCATCAAATTATCCTTGCTTAAGGACCAATTAGAGCTGGAGATTAGGGCTGGAAATGATTGGGAGGGTTTTATGGTTTTGAATGGATTCAAATACCACTGGCATATTCAACATGTTACATCTTTATAAATCCCTGCACTGTGTTACAAGAAAAACAGAAAGTGTCAGGAGTCTAGAAAGAAAGAGTCTTCATCAGCAAAGCTTAACAATTTTTGCTGCATTTTTATTACAGAGTGGACCTTTGCAACATTAGGGAATTTCAATATATTACATTTGACAGCTTCTTACTTTTTTTTGGTGTGTAAGTGCTTTGTGAAATGCACGGTATGGTCTGGTCCATTCCATTAGACTATTATCATTAGGGACTGGGAGACTCTTACAAAATGTGTGCAGGTAATCAGTATAGCTTTTAAGAATGCAGTAATTTCTGTTAGCTGGAATTTGCTGGTTAAGTGAAAGATGGTCCATTGCGGCAATTTAGCTGGCCTTGTTATGCATATGTGCCTTAATAGAGCTGTCACACAGGCTGTTTCTTACTCCCGTCTGTCTTCCCCAGGTCCCCTACGCACTGAATCATATTAACAGGAAGCTCACGATGGAGTCCAAAGTTAACATCAATGCCAAGATTGTGGTGGTAGGTGCTTCAGACACCGGCTTGGCCTTTCTGGAAGCTCTTGCATTCAGGTAAGGATGGTTAATAGTGAATCAGACAAGCATGTTTGATGACTGAGGCTCTTTAGTTTTGCACTAGATCAACAAAATATTAAGGGAAGTTTATAGCTGTCAGTTTAACGTCATGCTAAATATAAGCCACATTTGTCTTGAAAGACACAACAATGCTACACAGAAAACTGGAACCCCAGTTTTTTAAAAGAGTTATAAATACGCATTTGCTACATTTTGCTATTTTAAGCTCTGCTCTGTACTTGTAGCCACAGTGTCAGATACTTCATCAACAAGTCTGCTTGAGATGCTTAAAAGCTCAAAAAAAAAAAAAGCTTTGAGGCAAGTCTATGTTGCATGTTGCCATGCTGCTTTACTTGTTAGCAACACTACCCTCATAGCTTCAGACACTAAACATGTCATAAATTTAAATCAGGCTTTTTTTTTTGCTGTTGGCCTGAACTGTCACTTTAAGCAGACGTCCCACTTCAATCAAAAGCAACAAATAATGAAAAAGCCCTCAAGAGCATTCATTATTTTCATCAGAAAGACTAACAGCAAGGTTTTTGTTTTGTGAGAGGAGAGAAAGCAGCATAGGATGTCATCTTTGGGGTGATTATAATTAGTGGAAGTGACTCCTGGGATTTGGGACAGACACTGATTGCCTGAAATATGAGCTTAGAGGCTTATACGCTAATACTCATCTCAACGTGGCTTTTTCACTCAGGCAATTAGTGCCTCTGTCATGCCCCGAGATTGAGTTGTATTTGTACTTCAGAGGCTGTGATTGTATGCTCAAAGCCTGTGATTAATTTTTTCCATAGCTTTGACTGTTCATATTGCACAGCAGTGACAATGTATGCTGTTTATTGTCTATTTATTGAAATATTCCAATCTAGGGAAATTTTTATAGGACAGTCATATAAATGCTTCATGTTTGCACACAACGTTCAGCCAAACAAAAGGTGCATTTTAGTGCCGTTATCATTTCCCCAAAAGCAGATAACTACCTGGCAACCAGGGGTCAGCTTGAATGTGTGTGTCTCTATGTGTGTGTGTGTGTGTGTGTGCGTGCGTGCGTGCGTGTGTGCGTTCACGTTAACTCTTGCGGCATTGGCAGACTCAGTGGGCATGCAGCTGCTCGAGGTTGGCAGCTTTCGCACAGGCGCTAGCCCTTTAATTAGCCGCGCCACTGTTCTCCTGTCAGGCGATCGGTGTTTGCTGTCACTAATGACTTGACTAATGAGGCAGTTAGTGTCCACTAAAAGTGATGGTGGCTCAGGACGTGTAAGCGAGGGGGCAGGCCGAGCTCTTATCTCCTAAACCCAAAGCTCCATCCCCCACACTCCCCCCGTCCCCTCCTCTCCATCAGTCACAACGAAAGGGTCATGAGCAGTAGCAGCAGGGACAGATAAAGATTCATGGGTTCCCCCGCATGTCCTCTGAGCGCCGGAGGTCTGAGCTCGGCCACAATGGTGGCCTGTGTGTCACTGATAAGATGGAAAAAAGCCACAGGATGGTATTGTGCTGAGGAGCAGTGACTGTAATGCTTCTGCCCTTCAGCCAGAACTGAGATTAACACAGCAAAGCCATTGCTCATTTTTTGAACTTTTGGTGTTTTTTCATTTTCGTTTTTTTCATTGAAGGAGGATTGACACATTAATATGATTTTTAAAAAATGAACCAGCTGAGTGCCAATTAAAGTTTTCAGTCATCCAAGTCATTTTGAAATGTCAAGCTGTATGTCAAGGTGCCTTAGTTTAAATTTATTATTATTATTTTTAAAATACTCATAAGTTGCTCACATTTTCATTAACCACTTGTGGTGGATCCAGAGCCTGGAACACAAAGGAGGAATACACCTTGTGATGAGACACCCTTCTAGTTCAGGGTGCCATGCACACAGATATGCACAAACTCATTCACACCTAGAGAAGCAGTCCACATGTTTTTGGACACTTGGATTAAAACCACACAGATATGTGAAGAACATGCTCAGGATCAACCCCAGGACCCTGGAGCTGTGAGGCAGGAACACTACTCATTCCACCTGTGTGAAGAAACATGTTCAGGATTCTTACAGAAGTCCAGTGACCTTGACTTTTCCTTACACTTGGCTTGAATGCTCAAAGCCCAGCATAAATTCCTGACTTGTAGGTTTTTTCATAAACTGTGGATCAGACAGTTTTTCCATCAGAAACATGACTTCAGGAATCAGGAATTTTATGTAACTGGATCTTTAGGGACTTTAGTTAAATACTCCTGATCTAAACCATTGAGGTACCTTTAGTCCTAGACAGTTTTTCCATCAGAAACATGGCTTTTGTTTCTTGTTCATATTCTTGTTTATTTAACTGATGTATTATTTATTTAAGCATGAGGCAACACTGTAAATTTCACAAGACTCACGTCAAGACTCAAGTTCTGTGTAGACCTGAACTTATCTTGGACTTATTGGCATTGGTCTCACTAAATATGATCTTGGTCTTGACCCAGAGTTTATAAAAAAATTGCCAATTCATTGAATTAAAGGCTTGGCTGATGTTTTCAGTACTGATCTTGAAACTTGATCTTGCTTTCATTTCATTTGGACTCGATATTGACTTGTCCTCGACCTCTTTGAGACCCGCTCTCAGCTAGTCCTGTCAGATGATGCTCCTGCTTTGTTAAAATGAAAACCTGCGCACCACACCAGCCCTTTGCAAATAAGATTGGACATCCCGATCTACTGCAAGGAAAGATGAAAGGTGACCTACTTAAAATCACAGAGACTCACAAATAAGATTGAGATATAGTGTAAGTAACACAGAATACTGAGTAATCTCATTCTCTATGCAGTTTATGCTGCACTTAGTAAATTACATATTAATAAAATAGGATTCACTCACGTCAAAAATATAATCTATAAGTAACTAATCTGATTAAATACATTTCAACGTGTCCCTCTCTGATTACAAGTACTTGACTTTTGTAATTAGATTATATAATCCAGATTACATCTAATCTGTAATTTTACATCTAATCTGTAACTGCCAAACACAGCTAGTACATTAACAATACTCGAACAATAACCTGGGGCTCCACTGTGTTTTTCTGATATATTTATATATATTTATATATATATAACCTCAGAAAAACACAGTGGAGCCCCAGGTTATTGTTCCAGTTAATTTTCTACCACTTTGACAGACAAGTGAATGGTCAGTAGCATCATTATTTGTTCCCATAATGATGTCATCACTGTACATAATCACCCCAATTTGTGCTCATACACACCTCATATTACCCTTAAATACATAAAATTCATTTTGATGTTGTGAAAGAAAAGGATTTTGCTGTCAGTCATCCAAGATACGAGAAGAAAGGAAAAAAAGAAGTAAATTGACATTTGAGTGAAAACGATGTTCAGTGCAATTTTATTTATATTTATAGATATGTAAAAAAAAATGACATGAAAGGTATGCATGAAATAAAAGAGGAACGGATGGTCCAGGAAGTTTGTCTTTTCTCTACCATATAGGTAAATATAGAAGAATATTTTAATTTTGTTTGTTTGTTTGTTTGGTTATTTGCCCCTGAGTATCATTAGTTTCTGTTGAAGTATATATTTAGCATATATACAGTAAACCAACAGAAAATGCTATAACAAAAGCAATCAACATATATATATAAAAAAAATAGTTCTCCAGCTTTTTTAAAATATGAACTATTTCAGTTTCTGTAGCTGATCAACAGTTGATGCATGTAATTTTATGTAAATGATTTACATGCATGCAGTTCATTGAGAAAGGAAGGAAAGAGTGTTCAGACTTTCATACGTATTTTACTTCATTTATCTTTGCTGGTCTGATTAGCAAAATGACAGCATAGTTTGTTCATTTTTTTAAAAAAGTCAATGACGAAAACAATGTTTAAAGGCAATTGGACAGTTCAAAGCAGCCTTTTCATGGTTTTAGTCATAAATGACAAACCACTTTAAATTGATGTTCAGCAAAGAGGTAACTGTTGTCGTCAGTTATGCTGATTGCTTATCTGGACCTGTGTAAGAAAGGAATTTTATGTAACTGGATCTTTAGGAACTTTAGTTAAATACTCCTGATCTAAACCATTGAGGTACCTTTAGTCCTAGACTGCAGACAGATGGAAAAAGTATAGCATCAGTATAGGGGTGCCAAAAGTTCCAGTACCATGTGCAGGTTAAAAAAAAAACAACTTTATAAAACAAATTGGTGTATATTTTGTGTTATTCTGTGAGCAGACATAATGTGGGCCTTATTCTCCAGAAGGAACAGGAAACATACCTACTACTAGACAGTAAACAGAACTGTTTAACATAGTGTTTGGGTTTGTTATTACTTTGAAGCACCAAGTACAAAGCTTTGTAATGGACAAGATCAACATCAGAATGGCATGATGTATTGCCAGACACAATAACTGTATGTTTTGATGGACATTGCCCTCATACATCAAATAACAGTATAGTGCTGGTGTGCTGTCTTCCTGTCCGTCCCAATCGCTCAGAAAGCCTCTAATCCAGAGCAGAGGTCTGAGAACAGTGTGTTCCTGTGTCCAGTTTTTGTGCCTCAGATCTGCACTGACGATCTCCAGGCCTGCAGAGCCGCACACACACACTGTGATAATGTCACTCTTGCACACACATAACAAGCCATTTACATGACAAGGGACCTTTTTACACTCCTGAGGGTAAACGCGGCCCCAGGGAGGGGGACTAAACATGCAGCGGAGGGTAAAAAAAAAAGAGAAAACAAAGGAAGGGCTTTTACCGTGATGCTTGGAGAAGAAAGCACTTTAATGTATGCCAATGCAGCAAGGGAAATAGAGGGATGTCAGTAGTGGACTGCATCTGCCCCTCTAGCATTCACAGAATAACCCCACACACCCCACAGCCTTTTGTTCCACCTCTAATGGTGTGCGGTTATCACTGCTGTCCTCACACTCATGTCCCTGCTTTCAGTGGCATTCTTCATGGAGAATGCCAAAAAAAAGGAAAGACAGAAAGGCTGATTATTGTAAATGGGCAAAATCCACTTTACAAATACATCTTCATTTAGGAGGCGTCTATATGAAAGCATTATATTCAACAAAGCCCAGTGCAGGGTCAGGCCTTCTTTTTTATTCTTTCACAGTGAAAACAGATGGCATTTTAGAAATAAAAACAGAACTGTGCCCTGTTGAAAATGCAAACAAATTTAAAAAGGTAATCCTTTACATTACAGGTCACATATGTAGTCGTTGTAAGTCATTAAGTATAATAAATATTATCTCATTAAACCTATATAAAGATGGTATGTGAGAGGTTTAGCACTGTGAATCAATTCCTTTAGATTTTACAAATTAATGATAAGTTAATTACAAACAGGAATTAGAAATGTTACAGAGAACAAAAAACGAAAAATGAAAAGGAATTAGTTTTTATTGGACTTAATCAGAAACATGAATAAAATCACTCTAAATTGTTCCAGACTGAAGAAGTTGTTTTAAAAAGTGCTTCACCAGTTAATAACATTATTATTTTTGTCTTCCAGTGTGATTTTAAGAAAGTACAGCCTTGAAATTAATGATACATTAAGCTATTAGTTAAAAGAATATCAAAAAATCACATCTACACAATGTCCCCTTTACCCCAAATGTAGTCAACCAGCACACATGTTCAGCATACAATGTTTCCTTCTTCTTTTTTCTGGAGCTGGAAAACAAATGTAATAAGTCAGCTAACAAGTAATGGAATCTCTTTTCTGTAAATATCTGCCCTAAACCACATCCGCTTCTTCAGTGATATGACACAGACTTACCGAGATCGTTTAGGACACAGTGTGACTTCACAGAATGTCATCTAGAAATATGAAGTGAACTCCACAGTGTAGCTGAATAATGTTATAAAGGCAGCCATCTTGGACATCCAGAGGTATTTCTTTCTTTAGTAATTTGATGTAATTCTACACTGTAAAACCCACCTCCCAACGTTTAATGGTGTAGCAGAATGCCTGGAAGTGACACAAATTCTTTCTCCTGTTTATCATTTATAAGGGCTGGATTGGTGGCGCAGAAGGTAGCATTACCACCTCACAGCTTGTTCTACTTGTGTCCATTTGGGTTTCCTCTGGGTTCTCTGGTTTCTTCCTACCTCCCAAAAATGCACCTCTAGGTGGATTAGCTACTATAAATTACTCCTAGGTGTGAACGTACATGCACATGCTGCCCTACAATAGACTGGCGTCCCATCCAGGGTGTATTCCCACTTCACACTGAGACACTGTGCAGCTTATAGCGCTTACTGTAGATGAATGAATGAGATTATGTAGTTAAACTATATAATTTGAACTACATTCGCGAAAATTTGTGCATGAGGTAAACATTAAAGTACTCATGAGCTCAAAACATTTGACAATGTTTCTTGACAATGTTTAGAAAATGAGTTCCTGTTCCTCATTGCAGCCCGCACCTACAGTTCAACAACCTGACGCTCATCTCTCCTCATGGCTTACCTGAACACCTCAGCACTGACAACATGAACTTTTTAGCCACAAGGTAAGATTAATTAGCTAGAGCAGAATTAAATGCCTTGACTGTCTGGGATTTTTATTATTTCATCATTGTATTTCAGCATGTAATAAGTTTGTTAGAGCAAAATGTAAGTGGTGCATAGCCAGCTAGAGACATGTCATAATCAATGTGTAATCCTGGAGGATCTGTTTTAAAAATATATACATTAGAGGAGAGATGCGGTGGTCAGAGGTGAGGTAATGACTTTTTATTGCTGAGCTCCCTTAAATAAATTTTCAGTCAGTGTTGTATTTCCAGATTTCAGGACCTTAGTCTTGAATTATTTAACTTTTTTGGATATGGGGCACAAGGTGGCTTAGTGGTAATCACTCACCTCCATGGGTGGGGATTTGATTCCCGCCTCCACCCTGCATGCACGGAGCCTGCATTTTCTCCCCGTGCTTTGGGGGTTTCCTCCGGGTACTCCAGTTTCCTCCCCCAGTCCAAAGACATGCATTGTAGGCGATTGTGTGATGGGTTGCCACCCTGTCCAGGGTGTCTCCTGGCTTGTGCCCCGAGTCCCCTGGGATAGGCTCCAGGCTCCCTGAGACCCTGTGTAGGAGAAGCAGTACAGAAAATGGAAGGATGGTATATATAATTATTCTTCTCTACAGTCATTGCTACAGCGAGCAGGATCACGCTCAGCTCTCGCTGCGCTCGTGGGTCAGTGTGGTGAAGGGAAAGATGACAGGCATAGACAGGAGAATGA
>CM074963.1:12313401-12332653 GCA_037577455.1 Pangasius macronema
TAAATAAATTTTCAGTCAGTGTTGTATTTCCAGATTTCAGGACCTTAGTCTTGAATTATTTAACTTTTTTGGATATGTAATGTGGGGCGCAAGGTAGCTTAGTGGTAAGCACTCACCTCCATGGGTGGGGATTTGATTCCCGCCTCCACCCTGCATGCACAGAGCCTGCATTTTCTCCCCGTGCTTTGGGGGTTTCCTCCAGGTACTCCAGTTTCCTCCCCCAGTCCAAAGACATGTATTGTAGGCTGATTTGCATCTCTAAATTGTCCGCAGCGAGTGAGTGTGTGTGCGATTGTGTGATGGGTTGCCACCCTGTCCAGGGTGTCTCCTGGCTTGTGCCCCAAGTCCCCTGGGATAGGCTCCAGGCTCCCTGCGACCCTGTGTAGGAGAAGCAGTACAGAAAATGGAAGGATGGTATATATAATGTTTCTAGTGGTGCTACATTTCCTGATTCCCAGATCCTCATCCCTTGGCATTCCTGCCATTTTTGGTTTTCATCCTGCCCTTTTGGATATGATAATAGATTCACTTTTTTTTCCTGACTTAGGAATTTGACTACCCATGCATAATCATACATAAGGAGACTCTCTGAAATGCTCAGTTTTGACTTCTCTACAGTCATTGCTACAGCGAGCGGGATCACGCTCAGCTCTCGCTGCGCTCGTGGGTCAGTGTGGTGAAGGGAAAGATGACAGGCATAGACAGGAGAATGACATGTGTACAAGTCAATGGAGATCACCACATTCCCTATGATCATCTCATCCTCTGCACCGGACAGCAATACCAGGTGAGAGAGACAGAGAGGATGAGTGTATTGTAATCACAGAAGAGTGTTAATACAAATGGCAGGTTGCCACAATACCTCATGCTAATTAAATGTCCCAGTCTGTGCATTGAAAGACAACAAAATGACAATTTTGCTTGTAAATACCTGTTCATGCCATACATGTCCCTGTGAATGAGATGTTTAAGATTGATAACATATTAGTGCTTTAATATAAACCCATAATTTATTTTATAGCCAGATCTACTGTCAGAGCAGCTGTTATAGAAAATAAATATAAAGTGTAATTCAACTTAAATCAGTGATCAGTACATTAAGAAGGATTTATGAAAAGATTTGGATTAGTAAAACCTGAGCTTCATAAAACAGCACAGTGGGTTTGTATTAAACAAATTAATTATCCAAATTATAGAGGAATTATGTATACCTCCTGATAGATGCTTTGCCCTACTGGAATAGACATCAGTATGTGGTCCTCGACCAGCTCAGTGCCAAAGCAGCGTATCCGAAGATACACCGGTCACTTTCCCTCCAATCTCTTCACTCTGAATGACCAGCAGGACTGCACTCAGGCCTACCACTGGCTTATGGAGAATTTTGTCCATCAAGAAGGTGAGTGTAAACACTGTGGCTCTAATCCATAGCCTTTGTGTGTGTCAGAGAGCTTCTTGGCCTGAAAACATATCCTAAGATCTATATCATTGAAGCTTATTCAGGATCAGTGAAAGGCAAGCGAATTGTGCCTCTGATTTACCAAGGCTCCGTTACACCTACATGGACTCCTGCTTCAACTGCCAGGCTGTAATGACGAGCTAATTAGTCAGAGTGAAATCTTTCATCTGTCAGATGCGGGTCGGCCTCCTTCATCTATTTAGGGGATGATATTAATATCAGGAGGGCTTTAGAATTAATCTTGGTCTCTGAAGGGAGTGAGAAGAGAGCCAGTGATACATGTCTGATTAGGCCTATTATATTTACTAATTAAAGGCTCCTCTAATAATCTGGGAAGTAGCACAATTATGAGTGAGTGCAAATTGTGCCATCCAAATGGAAATCTGCATTTGTGTTGTCGGACACTGCTGTTGAATTATTTGTTCCAATTAAATTTTATATATATATGCATAATTTAAGTGATCTACAGGTGGGGGAAAAAAGCCTTTCTTGGTCCTATGGGAATGTGCTATTCCCTAGTCAAGAGTTTTGAGCTATAACAAAATAGATGTACGGTGATGTAGATGAAAGCTTTATGGATGCATAACTTAATCTCTTATAAACATACACTTTAAGATAAATAAATTGATAAATAATATATAAAATACCCAAGGTGGCCTGTTTCACAAATAGATATGTTATTATGTATATCATTTCAACTGGTGCATTATTTCAATACATTCACAGGTTTCAGCATCATGCTTTGCCCAGGCAACTCCAAACAAAAAGGATTGTACCATGACCAAAGAAAATATAATCAGCTTTCCTAACTCTCTAACCAAACAACTTAAAAATAACCATGATCCTACAAAATGGAGTGATGATGTAGTGACCATTGGTGCTCACAATCCATAGACAATAAAAATATCATTACAAATCACAACATGCTTTCAAAATACCAGTTACAGCATACCAACTGTACCACTAATTAGGGGTGTAAACCTCAGGCTTCCACACCATACAATCTGCTTTCGATTTTTAAGGCAATGATTTGAATCTGCTCCTGTACAATACAATTTTGATTAATAATTTTAATCAATCAATATCTTACCAACCTGAATGATGATGACACAGGGAAGGACTGTATTTTTAACTCACATAGTTTAAAAATATGAATTATTTTTTACACCAGTAATCTATTCTTTTTCAAAATATAACCCATGTATAATCATTATAATTGCTTGATTTTCAGTTGTAATCAATATAAATCTATTTATGATTATTGTCTGCATTCATTTTAATCATTGTCTTTTAAATCGATGCATCAATCTGAATTGCCTGACCGTTAGACCACTACCACTAATCTGTTACTGTTTCAGCACCCTGGACAGAGATCCAGCACCCTTAACCAACAAACGGTCCACTCTGCAGTACAATCCTATAGAGAGCGTTGTTCTTATTTCAACACATATTTATAACTAATACAACATTTTACTTAGCTGATAATAAAACTAAGCCGACTCAGCTATCCATGGCAAAGAGTCAAGAAAGCAAAACTAGCCATGTTCTCATGGTGGAAGGGTTAGCATACTCTCTCTTCTGTCAATCACAGAGACTCTAGCAAATCGTGGGCTTCTGTGAGCTCATGTATGCGGAAGAGGGTAGATAGCGCTTTCCTCTGAGTGTGTTACACTGCCTTATGATGCAGCATGGGCAGCAGGTCAAAATGATGCAGTTGGAAGCACATCTTAGCCTTCGCCCTTTTCAGTTGGTAGCTGTCATGTGATAGGGGAGAGCTGGAATCGGGAAAGATGAAATTAGGGAGAAAATGGAGGTGGGGGTTAAAAATTTTTATTTGCTATGATGTCAATGTAAATCAGATAGTAACACATAATTATCAATTGTTATGTGTGTTGTTGAATTCTTGAATCTGAAGGTATGGATTAAGCCTCTGTAACAGTCCTATTGCATTATCATTTCTATAGTATTACATTATTGTTTCTATAGTAACAGCTCATTCACAGAGACTTCTGTGGTGCATGCTCCACATAACCTAAAAGTAATAATAAATGGATTACAAAAACGTGTTGTTAAAAAAAACTGTATAATTGTTGATATAATGAAGCTTTCAATTAGAAGAGATGCCGATATGAATTGCTGGTTTGTTGTAGCCATGTTTGTGGGTGGAGATAAAGTTGAACTTGTACATTCTCATTCCTAAGGTAATGCTGTAGTATACGGAGACACCATTGATGTCTACACCTGTGTGGAGACGCTGCTCCGATTGGGTGTAACAGGCGCCCGAATACATGTTGTCCACCAGAATGCGGCTGGATCCCCATCCTGTTTCCAGAGCCTCACCATGGACCAGGCAGTGAGGATGGCTCTGGAGCAACAGGATGTTCATGTCCATCACAACTGCTTGCTGGCTCAGATGAATGACGGGCAGCACCCCGAGCCACTCACATCTGTCTCATTTACCACGGATGGCCCGCCCCTCAGACTGGAATGTGCGGTGAGTGATAGGTGTTCAGGTTGGGGTTGGTAGTTCAGTTTTCAGCATTACTGGTGAAATAAATCCAGAAGTTATGTCAATATTAACATGGGAAAGGGTTTTTTGTGTTCAGAGATCGACTATGTACCTTGTTAAGTTGATTCTCTGAGCACCTCATTCAGATTATGCAAAACAGCTCCATGTAGTTCACACCTCCACAGATTTGCCAGATTTTTCTTGGGTAAAAGAGTCTGAAACTGGGCTTGTGTAGACCACTGCCTTTAAACATTAGCACTTGCCTTTAAACCTGAAAAATCATTGGCGATAGAAAATGCAGACAGAGTGGCGCAACACAGAAGCATTCATGCAAATTTTGAATTTGCAAAATTAGCTGTGCTTTCTGGGTGGGAGGCATGGTTAACTCTCCTCCCCTGTGAATCACACTGACACTAGCCAATATTGGGTACCTGTTAGCTCATGTATGCGGAAGAGGATAGATAGCACTTTCCTCTGAGTGTGCTATGCTGCCCTGTGACACGTCTTGAGCAGCAGGCATGGACAGCTATCTTTTTTCCCTTAAATGCTTCTCATATGAAAACTTTACCTTTTCAGGTCTTCTTTAACTTCTCCCATAAAGGTGTGGACTATGACTTCTTCAAGGCCATAAATAGCGCCTATCTGTTGTTTGATGGGCGTCTGGTTATTGACTCCACCTACCACACAAATGACTGCAAAATCCATGCTGCCGGACCCTTAACAAAGTTATCTCGCTGCTTCTACGCTGATCAGTGGTCCCACTCTTACTTTAACTCCAGGGAAGTGGGCCAGGAGCTGGCGGCCATGTTGCTGCACTTATTTGACCCGACACTGGAGCCGCCAGCTAAACCTGCACCAGATGCTGATCGCCTCATACCCATCTACAAGCAGCCTAAGATAACAGGCAAGTCCTTTAGGGGCTAGTTTTAGCAAACTGAATTAATAATATGTAAAACTTCTGATTTTTCTTAATAATAATAATGCAATTTCACTTCATGTTAAAATCTGAGTTTATAATACATTGTTTTGTTTCTTATACACTTAAATAACATTAATTTATACACTAACAATTGCCTTAAATTTACATTATTTATTTTACAGCGAAATACTGTTTTATTATATCACAGGACTATACTGTAAACACATGGATGGTTAAAGCAGTATAACGGTTAACAGCACAATACCAGAAAATGCAATGCATAGTGAAATATCTAATGTTTTAGATAGGAGTGAGCATGGTAACAATTCTTTCTGCATCAACATCTGAAAAGTGGATCATTTTTATGTCATTCAGTTTAGCGACTATTTTAGCCAAACACACACGCTTTTTGACTGTAACTTTATATGCTGGTACAATTTCAGTTTGGTGAAGCATTGAAATTTCATTTAGTGAGAGTTAATTCACTGGTAGAGATGGCTGATCCAGTGCAAGCTAGTTGACAGAAGTGGTGGATCAGTGGTTAAGGCTTTGAGCTGCAGATCTCTGAAGCTTGTGAGTTCAGATCCCAGCACTGCCACGGATGCCAAGCTTGGTTGTAATTGGTTGTAAACACAGCATAATTATCTGCAAATATATTACAGTACCTGTTGTATATGTTTTACAATTTTTTACTATAACTGAACAGTACTTTGCTGATAACTCTTCTGCCAGTACATTAGTGAAATATTAAGATTATTTTACAGTGTACTACAGCACTGTTGAATTCTCAGAGCTTGTCAGAAGGTATTGATTAATTTTCTATAACAGTAGCTCAGAGGTTAGTGACGCTGCAAGGCAAATTACAGGTGAGCAATGACACACCATGTACAGGTCAGGCCATGTGCTTATACGAAAATAATGCATACATATTTTTCATAAATACTACACTTGTAATCATTGGAATAAAACACTTTCTATGATAGGAAAATAATAAACTTTAGGGTGCTAACAGTAACTCTGCTTTATGTCAGGCTACATCGCACCACCCCATTGTTGATTATTTTCCTAAAACAGCATGCTGCCAAGGGTTTTGTCTCTTAATTAATACTCTATGAGTTTGCTGACTTAATCCATCAGCTGAACAGTGTAGTTAGTCTAGCAAGAAAACATAGCTAGCTAATATTTACAGACAAAACTGGCTATCTAAATAAGCTTGTGATTTTTCTGAGGAAAGCTAGACACTACATGCACAATAGTTATTTTTAAACTGACAATATTTTACACACTTTCATATAAAATGTCTCATCACAACATTTGAATTGTAATCACCTATCCAGGTTGCAAATAAGGAAGTATATAAGCAAGACCAGACAATTTATTTAAATACAATATTTGTTTAAATTCAGTTTCACAAAGCCAGACGTTGTTTAGTCTCTGTTTAAGTACTTTACCAATAAACTCACAGCTGAGCGTAAACAAGTGGACTCTTTTCTGTGTGGATTTCTGTGTATTTGCTTCTTTTTTCCCCTCTCTGTGGTGGAATCTGAGAGATATTCAGCTGTTCATTTCTTTACAAAGTTGAGCTGTGAGCGGCGATGATCCCAACAAAGCTGTGTACTGCGGTGTGTTTGCTTAGTCCTTTAGTAAACAAGGTCATTGGAAGAGGATTACTGACAAAGAAAGCACTCACATTTGCCATGCATCAATAGGTGGAGTTACCTTGAGTTATTCAGGCTGGGTTGTTAAACGTATTATATCGTACTTACAGCAAGAGGCTATGTGCTTTATTGTCAGTGAGGAAGCTAAATGCTATTGTATGGAAATCGTTAAATGGGATGAATATACAGTACATAAATGTGGTCTGGCAATGTATCCATGTTTTTTTTATATATATATATATAAAATTAAGATTCATCTTTATTGTCATTGTGCAGAGTATGAGTACATAGCCAATGGAGTGTAGTTTTTCACATATCCCAGCTTGCTAGGAAGGTCACCCATTGATACGGTGCCCCTGGAGCAGATGTGGTTAAGAGCCTTGCTCAAGTGCCCAACAGCAGGAGCTTGACAGTACTGGAGCTTGAACCTCTGACCTTCTGATCAGCAACCCAGAGCCTTAACGCTGTTATTGGAAAACAATGACGGGGTGGCATGATGTGGCCTTGCACATATGGAGTTACAGTTACCACACCAAAGTTGATTATTTTCCTATAACATTACGTCCCAAAGTATATTTTCCTCTTATACAATAGCAATTTGGAAATGCTTACAATTTTTATTTATTAACCAATGATACTTTATACATTTTATCCATTTATAGTTATGCTTAACATTGTGGAACGTCTGCAAAACAAGTTCATTCCTTTTAGCACTTACATTATAGTAGCACCTTTTCTCTTTCTCTCTCTCTCTTGAGGTAACTAAGACAAAAGAATTTAGCTTGTCGTGTTTCTGAGAATCCACAAAGCTCTCCGTGCTAAAGTCTTTACCATCTCTGAAAGTCTTTCCCATCTCTGAAAGTCTTCCCGTCTCTGTACAGCTATAATTTTGACTGTAACAAAGCACTGGCACTGGAGACTCCTTCCAAAAATGCTAAATAAACATATCCTCACAGAAAAGATTTTTTTAAAAATCTGTTTATGTGGAACATCCGTCATACAATTGTACCATCCCATCATTGTTTATTCCTTGCTCATAACAATATAATTAGCATTAAATTGATGTTAGATCCACGTGTGCCTGAGAAACCTTCATAGAAGCTTTGAAATGTGTCACAAAACCAAATATGGTTCATTCACCTTCCCTCATTGTACTTTTTATTCACAGGTGGAAAGCTACCAGGTGGATACCATTATCTCCATGTCACAAAACCCTCAGGCTACACCGACATATCTCCATCAGTTAGCAGTGCAAAGGTATGTTTCATTTTCAGGGTAAGTGGATACTGAGCTGTGTATCCTGCAGTCATCTTTAACAATAACCTTTAATCCCATCACACTTACACTGTAGTCACACCAGCAAATGACGCTCATGTTGTTTGTAGTTTTGGCGTTTCTGGATGTGTAATAGCTGCTGCTGTTGACGTTTGTGGGTGTGCACTGTTTATCATTTTTAGTTCTGATGAGAAATGCTAGCAGTGATACTGTATATCTAGATCAAAAGATGCACAAATGAAATAATGCATATTAAAAATAGTGTATAAGTACTATTAAATAATTACAAAATAACTATAATTACAAACTAATAATTGTGTGAAAATTGGTAAATGTTATGTGCATTGCTTCGTACTAGCTTCACTGACAAATTTAGCAAAGCTAGCTGAGGCACCAACGAGTTCTGCTAATTCTTTTTCTTCTTCATTTCTCTACACACATTTATTGAGAGGTCAAACCGTATCTGAATGGATAAGATGAATTCACGTTTATAAGTTCTTCCATTTTTGGGAATGGGAAATTATTGCAGGTAGGAGTCGGAAACTAAAGAAAACTTGGACCACATCTGCCATGAACCCAAACTCGCAAACGTTCACGTGCAACGTATCTGCAGCACCTTCTATAAGTAGAATATCAATGTGCTGGCACAAGCTTATAGTATGTTGCATAATGACGTGTTAAACTTTCACTCCAGCACCAACATGATTTAGCCAAGCCCACCTCTACCATTATGCTATCTGAATAAGATTGATATGTGATGAATAATTTTACCTCGTTTTTAAACATATTGACTATTGCCCACTGCATGCATAAAATTTAGCTTTTCAAGACATATGATTAGACTTACTGGGCTCATGAAAATTCTCCTCTTCTCCTCTCGTCTATGTGGTAATGTAGTATCCAACGGGAGTATTTTCAAAACATGGGAAATCTATGTAATATCAGTAGCCAAAATAACAGCATTTCTGCATTTTGAAAATACCTACTTTACTCTACCATGTTATCACGTGACGTGAAATTCTGATTGCGTTTGCAGAGAAGAGAAGTTTCATGAGCCATCAGTAAGTCTAATCAAAATCTGTATTGAAAAGCACAGTTTAAGCATGAAGTGGGCAACACTCAATATGTCATACCTAATTTGCATAGAATTGAGAAAATCTCAATTCAAAAAAATCAAAACTCAAAATTCAAATGTTGATTTGTAGCTGAAATTGTGGCCCTGTGTCGTGCATGTGCATAGAACATGAATAATGCTCTGTCACTTACTGGCGTGAATGCTGGGTGTTTGCTCTTGTGTGTCCTACAGGGCCGCAGCATTGTGACAGGCAGTGTGGAGACAGGAAACTACTTCCATCTGAGGTTCAGTCAGCATAACGTGGTGGAAAGCATCACCTGTTTGTCCTTTAAAGCACTTCCTGTCTCAAACTATCTCTGTCTGTACGGCAAACACCAGCTGCTGCTCAACCGGCTGTATGCACGCTTTGACGAAGATCTGATCCACGACCTCTACAGGTTCTACACACACTTCAAAAGCATTACAGGTTCCACACACACTTCACAAGCATTACAGGTTCTATACACACACTTCACAAGCATTACAGGTTCTATACACACACTTCACAAGCATTATAGGTTCCACATACACTTTACAAGCATTACAGGTTCTATATACACACTTCACAAGCAGTACAGGTTCTATACACACACTTCACAAGCATTACAGGTTCCACACACACTTCACAATCATTACAGGTTCCACACACACTTCACAAGCATTACAGGTTCCACACACACTTCACAAGCATTACAGGTTCTATACACACACTTCACAAGCATTCCAGATTCCACACACACTTCACAAGCATTACAGGTTCCACACACACTTCACAATCATTACACACACTTAAGTGTACTATTGGGCACATTTTATGTCTAGAGACACTATTCCTTCAAAAAATATCAAGTTATATCTGTGACAATATCATGCACCTTCTTAGGGAATTTCTTTACATATTTAGAAGCAAGGGCTAAAAATAATCTTCATTTAATCCCAGATTGTCATCAAGTCTTGTTTTTCTTTTATCTCAATTTATATTCTCTATACATTTTATTATCTATACGAATTTGATTATCCTGCCAGTGTTGGTATTACAGCTGCCAATTTATTAGTGCACCTAAAAAACTGGCAATTCCGTGTGTGTGTGTGTGTGTGTGTGTGTGTGTGTGTGTGTGTGTGTGTGTGTGCATGTGTGCATGTGCATGTCTGAGAGAGAAAAGAGAGAGAGAGGTGTTACAATCGAATTCACTTCTTGATCAAGTCTAATACTGCGTAAAACCTTTCAGTGTCGAGACAAACGCTTTCCCAGTCCAAGGCTAAACTTAATCTTAGTTTAATCCCAGATTAAGATTAACCTTCTTCCAAGAATCATTGACCACTGTTTATTTACAGGCTCAGTTTATCTTAACTGATTCTAGTTTCAAGTAAGCTTTTGTTAGTAGTATATCAGTAATGCTTTTGAGACCAGAGACCATGTCGTTTAGGTATGCCTGCTTTATGAGCTGACCGTCTTAAATCATATTATCATCGTCCCTGTGGAGAGCTGCCGTGTGTCGCTGCATGTCTGACAGCGTGACCTCTGTTCTAATATTTTAACACCGGTGACCCTGGAGCATCAGTGCTATTGTTTCTCAGCTCTAATCTGTTTATGCAGGTGTCCAATCTGCTTGGCTGCATGGCCAGGAGACAAAGGCTGATCATCCGGCCAGCCAGGCTCATCAGCCGCTCGGCCACTTATTAAATCTGGATCCTTCACTCGCCTGAAAGGAAGCTGCTCTGAATGTCATTACTGAAACTCGTTGCACCTCCAAACTGTTATGATAATTGATTGACCATGTTGTTACACAGATGCTATTAGATGAACAAGAATGACGTTTCTAATTATATTTTGTTGTTGTTGTTGTGCAGCTATTTCAGAGAGAGTTGGTGCATGGCTATATTTCATGATCGCTTTGCTGATTTCCAACAGGAAGTTCACCAGATCATGACAGCCGAGGTTAGCGCAAGCAGTTTGTTTAAAAAGAAAAGAAAAGAAATCCTAAATGGAAAATCATCTTGCATTGCATTTTGAATGACAGTGACCTCTTTCATATAAACAGAGAATGAAATAGGGAATTATAACTAGTGTAACTATAAGAGGTGTTATATAGAGGGAAATATAAAGTGCATAATAGTAAAGTAAAATAAGTCTTTTTTGTAGTACACAATTCTTATACATGATTGATGTTATGCAAGTAGTATAGCTAAAAGTGTGCTTTATATGATTTCATGATTAAGTTAAAATTATTAATAATTATTCATGAAGGTTGTTTCCATCTTAAAGGAAAACTCCACCCTGATGATCTTTATAATTAACGTGATCTTCACTGGCATCCAAGATTTTTTTTTTTTGTAATGATATCCCAAGTTTAAACATAGTGTAAACTTCTTTCATCGATATGCTGGTCGAATTTTCACTTTGTTTGACATTTTCCTAAATTACCCACAAGGCCACGGGACTACCTGTGCTGCTGTCTGCTCTAGCCCTTTCTTCATCTCTATTTAAACAGAGAGATGCAGCAGTGCTTTAGTCTTTTAGTCTGTCCAACTCTCTCAGTCTCCTCATCTGTACACTGTGCTCAAGCAGATCAGCTTCCAAAGCTTCAGCTTTCATGCTAATACGGCCGTCAAACCCGTCGCACCCGTCGTCATGTAGATCCGTAAGTGGCTGAGCCGATTCTCTGACAGGATTCACTACGCTGGACTTCTTATCGACGGAAAATGGTGCATGAGAAAAGACGTTTTGTTTTTAGGCGCTAACAGCAAAACCCAGCCCTTATCCTTTGAGTTTGCGATTGTTCAAATTTCTTTCCATTATATCAGTATGGCACACAACCGCTAACTTCACACAGGAATGATGAAAATAAAGCACCGAGCAACACTGTGGTTAGCGATGCACACTGGAATCACTGCGTACATCACTAATATTTCAATATAAAGACATATTTAATGTGTTTCAGGAGGAAGTTTTTCTTTAAGTGCCTCATTACTGCATGAATGACCATAAGAGCAAACAGAATTAAAACACCTTTTAAACAGATACTGAAGTGAAAAACAGTGTCAGTGTCAGTGTCAGGTATGGACTGATAATCAGCTGTGTCTTGGTATCAGTATCATATCAAAGGTTTGGTTAAGTTTAATTGTTGCTACAGCTATATGTTTTGGTCTTTGCATTAAATGCTAAAATAGCTGCACTGATTCCATGCATTTGTTTTGTTCTCAGCTTGGCACTGACTCAATGTCCGCCACTAAATTCTTGGAGATGTTCACAGATGGCACACTGGAGATCTCTGAAGATCAGAGTGGACAAAGGGAAGCGCTGGCCAAAGTGAAGGAAAGCGTCCTACAGTACCTACAGTTCAATCAATACCATCTACCCATGTATGCACAGCCTGGACTGCTCTAACTTATTATAATACCTTTACTATGTTTAATTAAGTATTAGAATAAACTGATAAGCATAGCTTCCAGGCAAGAATGAAGCTGTTTTCATTCATATATTGGGAAATGTTACATTAAAATTTAATCTAATATGAAAATTAAAAAAGATTCCTGCTGTTGATTTATTTGATCACTCATGGATCTGACACTTGGTAGAAAATTACTGATGTAAATAGTGGCATAATTATTTAATATAGGCTAATTAATGATGGAAAGGCAAAACTAATTCCTAATCAAATGCATCTCTTTAGCTTTTATTTGCCGAGACATTAATTACAGTGGAATTATTTAAGGTAGGGCTGGAAAGCGCAGTGTGACTCCTCCACATGACCACAAAAGGCCAGGGTGGATTTGCAGAGCTTTAGAGAGTCACCGCCAGCTGTATGGTAATGTGACGCAAAGCTCCAGTGCGTTCAACTTGCACATGTACGTGTGTATACACACACATACACTCACACACACACNCACACACACATGTCTGTATCCATGTGATCCATCATTTCACAGATAACAGCAAACATGTTTTTTTCTGACATCACCACTAAGACACTTTTCACTCACTACATTACAGAACATGCTTTTAAATGTCAGGTAGTTTAGTTAGTATCACCTCCTAATATTAACCTCATCATCTGAAACACAAACAGCAAACAGCATCACAGCAAATACTGTACTGCAACAAGGATGAAGAACAAAATCATAGACAGTATGTAAGGTTTCTACAAAAGTGTGTCCTGGTGCATTGAGACAAACGTGGATTTTTATTTCTACTAATAAATTCCCATATACTGTAAAGTTTATGTATTAAACTATTCATATTTAAACTAACTGCATGTTTTACACAAGAAAGAAAGAAGAGAAGAGAAGAGAAGAGAAGAGAAGAGAAGAGAAGAGAAGAGAAGAGAAGAGAAGAGAGTAGCTCCATGTCACTGTGTTTATTTATTCACAGATAAGAGCCTGGTGTGTGTGTGTGTGTGTGTGTGTGTGTGTGTGTGTGTGTGTGTGTGTGTGTGTGTGTGCACATTTGTTAAGTTTAGTGTTCAGGTGTGTTCAGCTGTTTGTGTATTAACCCTGCAGGTGTTTATGCAGCGCTGCTACAGAATGAGGATGAAGTCTTTAAGCAGACACATGAACACACTCATGCACGGCACTGTGCATCTGTCCAGCGTCTCAGACCTCCAGCGTCTCAGTCCTCCAGCATCTCAGTCCTCCAGCATCTCAGTCCTTCAGCATCTCATTCCTCCAGCATCTCAGTCCTCCAGCATCTCAGTCCTCCAGCATTTCAGTCCTCCAGCTTCTCATTCTTCCAGCAAGAGAAGGGAGGTCGTCGAGTAGGGAGGTACTAGAGTAAGGAGGTCGTAGGGTAAGTAGGTCGTAGAGTTGTCCTGGGAATGTGCTTCGCTGCTATTTTGATCCTCCTCTTGCACTCCCAGTTCCAAACGCTGCTGGAATGATCGGTGTGTGTCTATAGAAAGCCATCAGACCGAGAAAAAAAAGAAGCATCCTCTTATAATGAAAAGCTCTCAGGTACATCTGCGTGGCAATCTGCAGCTCCTCTAAAGCTCCCGAAGCGCCTCTCTCTCTCTCTCTCTCTCTCTCCCTCTCTCTCCCTCCCTCACTCCTCCCCTCCCACTCACCGATCTACAGGGACCTCGTGCTCCATCTGATTGGCTGGGAGAGAGACGTCGCTTTCATCGTTTCGGCTTAAAAACAGTGCAGCTATGCCTTGGTGATGAAAAGAGGCAGCTCGCGGAAATAAAGGCGGAGGGTGGGGAGCGCTCAGTGTAGAACGGAAACGCCTAAAACAAAAATATCCCGCGCGCACTGAGACGAGTTCAGTGCCATCTGTCCATCTGAAAGAAGTGCCTTCCTTCTGTTTGCGAAGATGCCCAGAGGATTTTTAGTCAAGAGAAACAGGAAAGCGACGCCCGTGTCCTACCGGATCCGAGCGGAGCACGAGGAGGAACAGGAGCGCGAGCAGATGCAGCGACCGAGCGATGCGCCTCCGTCAGCATCTGCGTCGTTAGCGTTAGCTGCATCAGCACCGCCGCGCGCGGACAGTCTGAGCCACGCTCCCAAACCGGTGCGTTTCGGAAACCCAGAGACGGTGTGCCAGTCGATGTACAGCCCCACGCGCCCTGTGAGCCGAGAGCACGAGCGCGTGTCCCTCGAGCGCCGTTTCGACCTCGGCTCGCCCGTGTCGGCGGAGTCTTTCCCGACGCTCAACGTCTTCGAAGCCCAGCAGCACCTCGCGTGCGCTCCCGTGGACCTAAAGATCGGCACGAGCGACAGCAACCGGATCGCGAGCAAACGAGCAGCGCCTGAGCCCGAGCGCAAGAGCAAACCGGCGCCCAAAAAAACCAAAGCAATCAGGAAGTTGCAGTTCGAGGACGAGGTCACGACCTCACCGGTTCTCGGGCTCAGGATCAAAGAAGGTCCGGTTGAGCAGAAGCCGAGCGCGCGCTCCGGCGTGGACAAGCCGCTCGGAGAGTTCGTGTGCCGCCTGTGCGGGGAGGCGTACGCGGACCCGTTCGCCCTCGCGCAGCACAGGTGCTCACGCATCGTGCGTGTCGAATACAGGTGCCCCGAGTGCGACAAGGCCTTCAGCTGCCCCGCCAATCTAGCCTCGCACCGGCGCTGGCACAAACCCAAGCAGCTGAACGCGACGGGAAACGATGGCACCGACAAGAAACCTCGCGCGCCGGACGACACGAATAAGGACGTGCAAGGTGAGCTCGAGCGAGAGCGCGACACGCCCAGCCCCGGAGCCTCCGAGTCGGGTTCAGGCTCCGACTCAGACGGCATGTACGAGTGCCAGCGCTGCGCGAGGAAGTTCAAACGCCAGGCTTACTTGAAGAAGCACGTCCTGACACAACACGCTCCGCTGAGTGCAAGTCACGCGCCGTCACAAGAAACCGAGACCAAACGGCTGGAGCATGCGCAGGTGCCGGTGCAGGCGCCGCTGGACTTGAGCGCGTGTCCCGTGTGCGGGGAGACTTTCCCAAGTCGCGTAGCGCAGGAGAGGCACGTCCGCGTGCAGCACGCGTCTCACGTGTACCCGTGCAAGCACTGTCCAGCCGCTTTCTACAGCTCCCCTGCGCTCACGCGCCACATCAACAAGTGCCACCCGTCAGAAAACAGGCAGGTGATTCTGCTGCAGGTGCCCGTGCGGCCCGCCTGCTGAAGAGCCCGCGTGCCTTTAAACATTACAGGAAAACAAAACAAAAATAATAATTAAAAAAAAAAAAGGGAAGGAAAAAACTCGGCGGCGCGTGCAGGGGGAAACAACACAGCTCTAGAGCCTCGCTCTTGAAATCTACATGATCGTAGTTTATCAGAATGAAGTGCACAGCGAAAATATCAGGTGTTCAGTTAACACAGACTGAAGTACAGTGCGGAATTAACACACACACACACACACACACACACACACAGACACGAGTGAACATCTGACGACTTTACTTAACACTGTCACTTAACAGACTCATCAAGGTCTCGCGCATGCCAACTCGTAAGAAAGTTACAAGGCTAGGGTTTTGTTATGACACAATTCGGATGAAATGCTACGAAATCGCACTGACTCACGATTTGTGAGTCACTGTGCATGAGAGCAGGGTGTGATTAATGCAGCAGTGTTAGTGAATACACACTGTCTCAGTTCACTGTCTCTATTACTTTGTGACGTCCCCCAGTACCGGACCCTCTTCCACCTCTAAATAGAGTCGATTTGAATAAATAAATAGTATTTATTTATTTATATTTATTTATTCGACTCATTTCAATTTTGTTATGATACTAAACAGTGGATCGACAGTGTAAACCAGCCAAGACATGCATGTGAGTGCAGTAAAAAGAAGTAAAGTATATGAAAGCTAAAATTCAAAACTAACTCAGTAAAAATCACCATAAAGCAGATAAATAAATAACAAAAACAACCAAGAAACTGCCAGAAATGCTTTCGTGTCCAAATTCGATGCTGATTAGTAGATTAATATTTTCTACAGTCTTATCTCTGGCTGTGGATTTCTTTTCTTTTCTTTCTTTTTTTTATTTCTCTTGATATCACTAATTGACTCTCATCCAAAGTCTTTACACTAGAAGGGTTGTATTGTCATCACCTTCACGTTTGGCTTATAGTAAACACAACTGGTCACAACTGGCAATTTTTTGTGTTGTGCGGTTGCAAAAAAAAAAAGAAAGAAGTGATGCCAGATTTGTCATTTCAGATTCCTCAGCAGAGAAAGGTCAGGTGTAGCTGTAAGCGTGAGCAGTGAAGGGAGCGGACTGCGGGGCGGAGAGAGAGGAGTGTTGGCGGAGACCAGTCACAACTAAGTTGCGTTACCAAAAGCGACAGCGCTCTTAGACTGTTAAATTATTTTTCTAGAATCTCTGCACAAGTTCTGTACTGTGTTAGCTCATCTAGACCTAAGAAACTGATAATCCTGGCTGTGCTGTTACTGAAAATGCCTTCTAATTCACAGGAATGGAAATCTACCTATATGACTTTAGCTTTAATCTAGCTTGTGGATCTGTGGACTTTGGACTTTAGCTTTTGTTCTCAGACCTTAATAATAATAATAATAATGATAATAATGATAATGATAAAAGGGTTTTAGCCTTCTAGTGTAGCCAGAAATGCCTTGAAATAGCTCACACACATTCTGCTGTAAAACTGCCTTAATCGTGTAAATGTGGGGTGACTGAATGTCTTATTTATCCTTTAAATGGTACGCTTCTTATTTTTATATCATTCCAATGTGTGTGTACGTTCACACTGGCTTTATTTATCTATGTATTTATTTATTGCAAATGTTTTATTTAAATTATTTCAATGTCCGAATTAGGCTAGACACTCTGAAACGGCCAAATGTTTAATTTAATCGATTCAATCAATGCAACGATGAGAAGGCAAAAAAAGTAGCCTAGAGGTCACATGACCATTTTCCCAATATTTTTTAGGTAACCTTACAATAATTAGCCTATTCCCTATAAGCCGATTAGTTTGGGGGAATCATTCCGTCAGTGCTTGTGTGTATCTGCAGTATTGCTATGTGTCCAAATAACGATGATAACAATAAAACAAATCCAAAAAACCTTAAACAGAATCCACTGGAGTTGTATTATGGCTGCGGTGTGTGTGTGTGTGTGTGTGTGTGTGTGTGTGTGTGTGTGTGTGTGTGTGTGTGTGTGTGTGTGTGAAACCCTTTTTAATTCTCTGAAGAACCTTTTGATGGGAAAACAAGAACAAGTAAGGTGTTTATGAATTTCTTGGTAGGTGAATTATTATTATTATTATTATTATTATTATTATCATGATATATGATGGAAAATGATCATCTTATATCGCTCTAATGCTGAATTCTGATGGTGTTGATTAATTTTCTATAAGAGCAGCTCTGACAGTAGTTTCGGCTCAAATTCAAATCACAGGTTTATATTAATATGCTTGTTTTAATGCTACAATTTCTATAGTAACATCATCTAAGGCTAATAATAAGTGAATTAAAAAAAAGTGTTATTTAACAAAGTGTATAATCATTGATATGGTGAAGCTTTCTCGAAGGAGAGGTTTATTTAAATGTCTCCAGTGAACAGTGTCTGTATATTTTCCACCATGGGAGAGTCTTCAAGACAGCTTTCTGGTTAAATGTAGCTATAAATGGCTAAGAAATGGTGTGCAATGGTGTGTCCGTCATTAATAAATGGAAGTGTACGGTGTGATAGTTGGCAAATTGGTGCAGTGCAAGAGGAATAACATGCATTGGCACATGCTGTTATTGGAAAATAATCAACTTCAAGCTGGGTGAAATTTAGCACCACCACAACTGCGTTGGCTGTGTTGACCTCTAAATAAATGAGAGAGATCCAAAATGGGGGAAAAGCTAATTTTAGCACTGTGGATGAGATTTTATATATCACCCCTCAATCTGACCATAAATGATTCTTAAAAAATAAAGGGAAAAAAGTCTCATTGTATCCAGTGAATTAAACAGTTGGATTTGATGCTATAACCACTGTATCTTTTATTGTTTATGTTTTTTCATGGTATGTACTGTATATGGCTCACTAGCTTGTTAACAACCAACATAGACAAGCTGAAGAACAAAGAAAATAAGCTCACAAACTTTTCACCTCAATAAATCTCTTTGTCCTGCTCCAGAGTAGAAACAGAGATCACAATACACTTCTCTGATGTGACTAGCCATGACTAAAATGCTAATTCCCTGCTAAACTGCGAATCTTCCAGTCCGACTTTGGTCACAAGGAAGTGTTACATTTCTGTTACCTGTATAATGTGTAATTGGTAATTCTGCCCTGCTCACTGCATATTTGCAAGTGAAAATGTCTTGAATACAGTCAAATCTGTCAAACGTCCTATTATAGTAGTATACGAGCATCCTATTATAAAGTTACAATAAACCTAATGTATGATTATTTAACCTAATCATTTCCAATTTTGTTCTATTGGCTGATAATTTTTGGATTTTCAAGCATTTAATTCTAGAAAGAAGTGAAATTATCTTCTGATAGAATGAGAACATTAAAAAAGCAGGCTTGATAACCTACGAGATATATATATACATGACTCGGTTTAAGGTGACGTGTGTTTTTCAAATACACTTTCAGGTACATGGAAAGAGAAAAAACGGTAAGTGACCTCAGCTGTTTTGAAACCTTAAATATCTGAAATGGAAAAAAAGAAATGGAAAATAGTGAATATATCTTAAATAAGGAAAAATTTAATGCAATATTTCTTCTTATATACACTCCTGAACCAAATCTTAACACAACAGGGAAAATACTAAAAGTATTCACACTTTGCACTGGTGGATTGTAACCAGGTTGTAAAAACTTCTTCAAAATGCCAAAAGAAGAAACAAGAGCAAGAGACAAAAAA
>CM074963.1:12335513-12352805 GCA_037577455.1 Pangasius macronema
AGGCCACTCCATGATAGACAAGACACCGGCTGACTGTTTCTTTATTAAGTTACTTTAATGCATTTACACCAGGAAAAGAAAGATTAATGCTGATATTGTCGGGTGTTTCCAAACTTTTGGAGGGCAGTGTACACCCTTGCATATAAATGATATTAAACCTTAATATAAACACATTTTGATGAATCACATTCAAGAATTGAACACTGCTGTGGTAGAATGCATCTAATGATAATTATGATAGGAACAACCTCCTTCTTCCGCCTCTATTAATGGAGAAACGACGCTAATAATGCCTATAAGGAATGTTAGCGAAGTAACAAGAGTGAACGATGTGCTAGCTAGAGATGTGTTAGCTAACTGTGTGGAGGAAACTGACGCTAAACTTGTCATAAGTTAACATCTGGGCTGTCTCGACTAGGCCATATCATAACAGAGCAAGTTAAGTGATAAGATAAGATGAAGCCGTTTTGATGGCTCATGGTGGCCCGACACCTTAGTAAGACACTTTTTGTAGATTTTGTCTGCATATGATACACATGATGACATCGATAAACAGGTCCTCAGATAGCGGCTGAAAAATGCTTAAAGTTTCAGTGTCCATCCATTAGACTAGCTCTGATCTGAGATATAGATCCCGAGCGCATCTGGGAAGGATGCAGAGCTACTGTTAGCCCTAATGATGCAGTGCACAATTACCGTCTGCCGATATATACCATTCACTTTAACACACATTCCTTTAGTGCACTTTTTTACTTACAGTATAACACACACGTGAGCACGCACACACACACACACTCACACACATAAACACAGAGACTAAGCCCACACACACACACACACACCACTCCCTGTTTGAGTGACAGGTGGAGTGCAGCTGCAAGGCGAGCCAGAGATAACAGCAGATAAACACACACACACACACACACACACACAAACACACACACTCTCTCTCTCTCTCTCTCTCTCTCTCTCTCTCTCTCTCTGTCCTTATAGTAATCAATCAGAATCACTTCAGCTCCAGTAAGTGTGATGGTGAATGTATAACTGCAGAGTGTGTGTGTGTGTGTGTGTGTGTGTGTGTGTGTGTGTGTGTGTGTGTGTGTGTGTGTGTATCTAGGACACTCACAGACTCAGGGCCATTTTATCACACCAATCATCTTCAAAATGGTGTGGTATGTTGTGGGATAAGTTTTTGTGTGTGTGTGTGTGTGTGTGTGTGTGTGTGTGTTTATTGAATACCAGAAATGCCAGTGTTCCATGAATTTGCTTTGTTAACAAAACAAGCCCAGACTTATAATGCGTCAAATTTCACACTCTCACACACACACACACACACACACACACACACACACACACACACACACACACACACACCTGCCCTCTGTTTACATTTACACTACGGTGTTTGGTGATGTGGTTGGATTTTGTATTATTTCATACAAGTGAAGTCATAAGGAAGCACAGGAAAAGGAGAGGAAGAGTTAAAAGGAGAGAGAGGGAGAGATTATGAAAGTATGTAAGAGAGAAAGTCTGAGACAATGAAAGTTAGAGATGAGAAAATAAGTGTGTGCTTCTGTGTGTGTGTGAGTGAGAGAGACAGACAGGCAGACAGACAGACAGAGGAGTGGAGCTGTGTGTGTGGCTGCACAGGGACAGAGAGAGATCGAGAGATAAAGAGACAGGGTAGAAGAGAGAGACAGAGAGAGAGAGAAGAGGCGAGTAAACAGCAGCTCTTTCAGACACAACGCTGCCCACGGCACAGCAAACACAAACACACCTCACGGCATTTTCCAGTACGCCAGGTGTTACTGGCAGGAGCTTTTATACACACACACACACACACACACACACACACACACACACACACACACACACACACACAGAAAAAGTCAAGAGGAAAAGGTAGAATAGACACAGGCGTAACACAGAAACAGGGAATTCATTAAAAATACAATGTATAAATAAGAGAGGAAAAATAAGAGGTGGTTTTTAAAAGAAAATTTTATTGACAAACAGAATTTATTTTGGGAGGATGAATTAAATCATTTTTCCATTTACATTTGAATAATTTGGAGTGTTTTGTTTGTCCTCATTTTATTCACAATATTTCCATCTCAATCATCTGTTTTTCAGTAAAGAGAAAAAAATCATAAAATAAATTCATGGTTAAGTTTTGGGCATCTGTAAGGGAAATGCTGTATATTAAACAATAAAACTATGCAAAAGTCTTTAAGTTTTAAAAAGAATAAATGTCTGTCCTGTTAACTGGAAGGATGTGAGTTGGACAAATGTTTTTGGTTAAAAGTGGCTGTAATTCTTAATCTTAGTAATTAGTGTCATTTCTCTCCTTTCCTAATTGTAGTGTTCAGAAAGATAAAATGGGATAAAAGTATACGAGTGCAATTTAGATGCTAAAACGTTGAAAATCTGCATCGCAATTTCCAATGAGCCAGTGAAGGAATGACAAGCATTATTTACAGTGAACACAAACGTTTGTACCTGATGTCAACACTGCGTTTACCGTGACTCGTCGTCACACTGTAAGACGTTAGTGAATAATAAACAGCTACTGAATATTGGAAATATGGAAAGAAAGAATAAGTGACATTCAGAGGTGACGTACTTAAGAAATTGTGCTTCGTCACCATACGTGAGAATCATTTCAAGATTTGGACTTCATCTAAGAATAACTGAAAATTATTATGAAAGTTCTAACTTCTAATTTTACTAAACATTACATCCTTCTTACTTTTAATAATTGTAAAACTACTTTTGACTTTTTAACTGTTACTTAAGTATATTTTTGACTCGCTGCTTCTACTTGTATTTTTAATTTTTATATGTATTTTGATTTTTACTTTTTTTATCACTTTTTCCATCAGTATCAAACAAAAAAGTAACATGAGGCAGGATTATTCTATAACATGGTGAGAAAAATCACTTTAATGCACTGTAAAGATTTAAAGTAAAGTTTGAATGTCAAGTTTATAGTTAAACATGAACTGATGCTTGGCTCATAGTTTTTAACCTACATTTTAATCCAATCTAAGTGCTCATGAGTCCAACAGTGGCTCTTTGCTGGACCTCACAACCTTCAGATCCTCCACTGGTGAGCTAACGCCATTTCATTTTGTGATATTTTATAAGAATTTTGAAATGTAGGCTGATCCTCTAAAACTGAATATATAAATATACAAATATCGTGTAGTGTAGTAACACTGTTTAGCTAAGCTTTTAGTCAAAGAATACAAACAATCTAAAATAGACAAAATCTAGATTTCTGTCTATAACATGGTCTGACATGTCAACTTTAAGAAACTATCAACAGATTTTACCAAAATGACAAAATGAAGTGTTTTTATTTACTCTTTTATCTTGCCTAGGTTATCTTCCTACAAACAAACATGGTGGTAAAAACTGTTAGCAGTTAGTCTGTCTAAAGAGGACTTAAACCTAACTAGGTGTGATTTCCTCACACAGTGAATGTCTCGCTTTGATCAAGTTTCTGTCTTGCGAAACAAACATCTCACTTAACACTTTATTAGGAACACCTGTACACCTACTTATTCATACAATTATCTAAATCAGCCAAACATGTTGCAGCAGAGCAATGCATAAAATCATGCAGGTACGAGCCAGAAGCTTCAGGTAATGTTCACATCATCCATCAGAATGGGGAAAAAATGTGATCTCAGTGATTTTGACCGTGACATGATTGTTGGTGCCAGACGGGCTGGTTTAAGTATTTCTGTAACTGCTGATCTCCTGGGATTTTCACACACAACAGTCTCGAGTTTACTCAGAATGGTGCAGTAAAGAAAAACGTCCAGTGAGCAGTAGTTCTGCAGACAGAAACGCCTTGTTGATGAGAGAGGTCATCGAAGAATGGCCAGACTGGTTCGAGCTGACAGAAAAGCTACAGTAACTCAGATTACTACTATATTTGTGAGTAATTGTGGTGAGCAGAAAAGCATCTCAGAATGCACAACGTGTTGAACCTGGAGGTGGATGGGCTACAACATCGGAAAACCACAGAACCAAGAACAGAATGCTGAGAGCAGTGGGCAGAGGCTCACCAAACCTGAACGGCTGAAGACTGGAAAAACGCAGCCCGGTCTGATGAATCTTGATGAATCGGATACTGAATCTGATGAATCAATTCTTTATGGCATGGAGATTATATATATATATTGTAGAAAATGTCAAAATTTCATCATGTGAAGGGTTTTCCCAAACCGCCACACATTTTGTGTGAGCTGAATTTCAGAAAGATAACATTTTTACGCACACACACAAAAAAAATGTCTCATTGACCTAAAATAGCACAGTACCAGCGGCATATTAAGCAGTGTGTGTGTGGTGTGTGGTGTGTTTACACTTGCTGCTCTGGAGTGACAGTGTCTTAAAACTGGCACACGTCCATTGTTCAGGGTCGGGGCCCCACACCATATTTCACTGTGGCTAGCAGACGGCTTTCTTTGTGTGTGTGTGTGCGTGTGTGTGTGTGTTTGGAGGGGAGGCAGAGACAGGAGGGTTGGAGGACAGCTGATTGTGCACACAGCCGGGACAAAAGGGCCGGACCTCCTCCACACACGCCTCATACAATGGGCAGGCTCTAATACTTGTAAATCTATTCAACGATTCCGAGGGCCAAGATAATAACAAGCTGTTCAAAATGAATTCCTAATGTGAGACAGAGAGAGAAAGAAAGAAAAAGAGAAAAGGCATAAAGGAAGAGAGAGAGAGAGAGACAGAGATAAAAGAGAGACTGAGAGATATATAAGTAGAATGCCAGAGAGAGAGAGAGAGAGAGAGACAGAGATAAAAGAGAGACTGAGAGATATATAAGTAGAATGCCAGAGAGAGAGAGAGAGAGAGAGAGAGAGAGAGAGAGAGAGAGAGAGAGAGAGAGAGAAAGTTTTGTTGTTTTCTGGTTATGGAAAAAATGTGCACACATACATACAGGATGAAAATGATAATTAAAGTTTAACTTCTGGACATTGTGTTGTAAACTCCATCACACACACACACACACACACACACACACACACACACACACACACACACACACACACACAGATTGGCTAATTGCATGCAGTGCAGCTCTGTGGCTCCGCGCCATTGGTTGTGCCTAAAGGTCGGAGGAGGTCGCCGTGGTGATCATCAAAGGCACCCCAGGAAACGGGGCATAATTATGCAAATGAGCTGTTTAAGCCCGCCTCCTGCAGCCTGCAAGCATGCACACACACACATACACACACACACACACACACACCCACGCACACTAACATATGTGCATACATACACATACATACTCATACATATACACATAGTTACAGATGTGTGTGTGTGTGTGTGTGTGTGTGTGTGTGTGTGTGTGTGTGTGTGTGTGTGTGTGTAAATACAAACAGTATGCTATGTAATTCACTGTGCTGCTGGTGAAAGACAGAAAAATTAAGACAGACACGTAAACTTAGAGGTCAAACAGCTAGCCTCACCCAGCCCCACACAAACACACACACACACACACACACACACACACACACACACACTTTATCTTTAATGAGAGTTATATTTTAAATAAGGAATTTTCATGTCATTCAGGTCTAGTCAGGGGGAAGTCTAAATGTAAATGCACCCTGTAATTCATTATGTCGTCATGTTTATCCATAAGTAAAAATATCATCCATATAACAGTTAGATGGGTTTGACATTTGAATGATTTTTTTTTCACTCCTTGATCCCACTCCCCCATTCCCATCCATGTTCGTGAAGCTCCGCCCCCTGTAGAGCATAGTGTCTATAAAGTGACTGACAGGAGGAACATCCAAACACAAGCAAGCATTCCAGATCAGAGGTCAGTGTTCGAAACGGGTTTACTCACCATCTTAATGCATTTTTGCTAAGGCCATGGTTTAATCCGTTTTTATTTAATGTATTTTTTTATTCATGTTCTGCATATCCTCCAGGTTATTTGTACACGTAAAGAATAAAAAAAACACCTATTGCACCTTTAATGTACCATTTAGGAAACAAAGTTGATCTGAGGAATTTACTGGAGCCAATTATTTTAATACTTTACTATCACTTTACAAATTTGCATAAATGCAAATTAACCAATAACTAATTTGCATATCCTGTGCCTGCCTCTGAAATCACAGCTCTGTGTCATGAACTTAGACAGGAAATTAATCTCAGACTGTTGCTTTGTCGCTTGCTAGTGTGAATGCAGGGTTATGCGTATGGGATGCTTTATTGGGCATTATCTTTTAGAAAATTCATATCAGTATCATAACCGTTGTGTATCAGCTCTTGTTTATCATCAGTTTTAACTATGATGTATTATTCTGAAGCGATCTTTAATTGTAAGCAGGGTCTCCTGTTAAAAACATAGCGTATTAAAAGTGAGCAAGCGTGCATGTTTTACCCTTCTGAACTCATGATGACTCCAGCTAATGAATAGCCTGCAGTGCTGTGAGGTGGGGGTTTGTGTGTGTATGTGTGTGTGTGTCTTGTGGGGCTCCTGCATGCCCTTCGGGCCCGTGTGTGCATTCTGGCTAAGGCTTGGTGTGGTGTGGTGCATTGTGGGTCTGCAGCGAGGCATGGTGCAGAGGGTGTCTGGCACACGGTGAGTTAGCACTGGGCGCTAAGTGCTAAGCTGGCATGTGTAGGGGCATCAGGAGCAGCAGAGGCGTGACCAATCAGTGAAAGAGTCCATCTGAGCAAAGCAACAGCTCACAGCTGAGCCTGCAGAGAGTACTGACACACACACACACACACACACACACAATAAATAGATATTCCTATTCTTGAGGAAACATTTAAATTTGATCCTCACGAAGATATAAAAAGACGACCCATCGCCAGTCCACACACACAACATGCTACACACAAACATGATGTGTGTATTATGAAGATTCTACTTAAAAGGCAAACTTCTGTGCAATTTACTGCTTCTGAAATAATGTCAACTTACACTTCACACACTTTTTACACAGAGATGTCTCAGTACAGCAGAACCCTTCGAATATGGTTTAGCGTTCTTAGCAGAACCACCATGTAATTTTAGTCATACTGACACATTTGAGGTTCCCAGTAATTTAGTCTTGTTTGCTGTCATTGTGCCTTTATGTTCTGTGTATATTTTGTATATCTATATGCGACTACGTAGCACCTTGCCAAATCCTCATAACGATGATATACTCACCATCCACTGTATTAGGAACACATGTACACCTGCACTTTCATGCAGTTATCTAATCAGCCAATCATTTGGCAGCAGCGCAATGCTTGAAATCATGCAGATGATAGACAGGTGAACAGCTTTAGTTACTGTTCAAATCAAACATCAGAATGGGGAAAATGTGATCTCTGACTTTGATCATTGCATGGATAATGGTACCCGATGAGCTGGTTTCAGTATTTCAGAAACTGCTGATGTCCTGAGGTTGTAGAGTTTACACAGAATGGTGCGAAAAACCAAAAAACACTGAGTGAGTGACAGTTCTGTGGATGGGAATGGCTTGTTGATAAGAGAGGTCAGAGGAAAATGGCCAGATTGGTTCGAGCTAATATTATATAGACACGATAATACTGGGTCCTATACTTCAAAACCCTTAGGATCATTGTTCATGTTGTGAAGAATAGAACGGCTCTATGTCAGTGTGAGCTTTAGTGGACTGGCCTTTATTATTCATTACCAGGTTTCTATGAATGCACAGAGGATGTTGAGTTATTGTAGTTTCACCATAACTAGTTGCGTTTTTCTGTCTTACTTTAAGAGGATGTGATGGAATGACAGCTTAAAGCTGCTGTAACATACATAAGTGATAACAGGAATTTGTTTCACAAGTGTTCCATAACATTAAATGTAACTATAAGAGGATAAAAAGCATCGTGTGTCATTTTTTGTTAAACAAACAAACAAAAATGTTAGCATTGCAAATTGCTATCGTATAAGAGGACTTTATTTTCCTATACCAGCATATCTTAATCAACATCAGGGTGATTACAGCTGCATCACCCGGTCATGGATTATTTACATATAGTAGCATGCCCCTGTTGTGGTTAATATCTTAATGAATATGGTGCGAGCTAATGTGATTGTATAACTCTACAGTTTACAGCATATAGGCTCAACTTTTGCTATTTTGTCCCTCATCAGCGGAAGGAAGTTCAGAGTTTCTTTGAAAATTCATATAAATGGTCAAACTTCTTAAATTTTAAAGCACCCCTGGACCTGGACCTGAAACCATTAGAAATGAACTGTGTAGAATAATAAACTGTTAATTTATCTTTAAAAACAACATCCTAGGAGCATCTCTACACATTTACCTTCATTAAACTTTGAACAAAACATCCTGCGCTTACTCAAACCTACCTGAGTAAAGGTCAAAGGTCAGACTTTGACGCTCACAACAACAGACATGCAAACCCCTCGCCCACACACAGCTGTACTGTTTGTACATTTGGAGAGAATTTTTAAGTGCAGCAGAATATCCGCACATTCACCGAACACATTCATACAAAGCAGAGGTGGAGGACGGACCTCCTACCTGAAGTAACTCCATTAAAAGCTCGCGATACGCCATTACGGCTAAGAGCGAGAGGGCCACCGCGCGAGCTGCCATAGCAACACAGCGTTCACAGCACGGGTCACTTCCTCAATACTGCTGTATTCATCCCAAATTGCGCTTTGTGCTCGAATGAAAAGCCTCTCAGCCTCACAAAGAAGCCAATTAGTATTTCATTTGTTAATTTATTTGCTTGATTTCGGGAGCTAAATTTTTGCAGGCTGCAGTGTCATGCTACAAAAGAACTCTGATGTAGATATGCGAGAGGAATGTAACACATATGTATAGTCATTTGTCATATAACTGTCAAGCTATGTGCTTACTGTTATGTGTGGAATAATCAATGGGATGAACATTATCTCTGTTTTGGGAATTGCCTCCCATTATGGCTGTAATTGATCGCTTTCCTCTAGAAGTATTAAACACAGATCAATAAAGCATCTATCCCTTATCTATCAATCCTCATGGGCCCTACTGTGGCTCTCTAACAGTCATGGGAACCTTCCAGTCACTGGCACACTTGAACCATGAGGTTACATTCTGTAAAAATAAATAAATAAATAAATAAATAAATAAAAGCAACAACATTTGTACAAATGACAGTGGATAAAGTTATTATTTTCCCACCGATGTTAGTGTGAACAGAGATCAGTTGTGTGAAGAAAAGAAAATGAGGCTCATGTTTGAATGCTGTGAGTGACATCACCTCAGGTGACCAGAAAGTGACTGATATGGCTGATGCTGATAATTAAAATGAGAACTCACTGTAAACTTATAATTCTTTAATTTAACTTAATTTAATTTAACACCCATTGTTAGTAGATAAGGTTATGAACGTAGAGGTAGGCGAAGCATCTTTCAGTGGAATAGGAATGAATTCTTTAAATGCAATTTTCTTCGTTTTCACTTTTGGGAGAGTTTAAAATGCTTGAACTTTACTTGTGATTGAGAAAGAGAAACATAATTCAGTTCAGGAAAGCCTGCAGTTTTTAGATATACAGCACACAGTAGAAAATTTGAACGTGTGGCAGGATGTGACATACTGATGCTGCGTTCATGCTGCCTTGTAAGCTGTAATAATGTCGTTTTCAATCTTGGCATGTTCGACATGCAAAGTGGAAAAAACTGGATGCTTCCATGAAAGCATGTTTTTTGTTTACCCTGTCAGAGCATGTAAAGCTCATTAAAAAGCTACTACTACTTTGACCTCACTTTTACAGTTACAGGCCTGAGTGTCTATTGGTTCTGTTATACTGTATTAAACTTCAAACATTCATGCAATATTTTGGACTGAAATTGCAGCATTAGCATTAGCAACAAGCTAGCCAGCCAACAATAGTGAGCAGCATTGGCAACAAGCTAGCCAGCCAACAATAGTGAGCAGTGTTAACAAGCTAGCCAGCTATTGTTAGTGATAACTCTAATGTTGATGATGATGCCTTCCCAAAACAGCAATTAGTATGGTCAGTGTTATGGATTTAACCAAGTGTTTATATCAACTGATCCAAAAACAAAACTGCTATAAACTAATTTAAAATATAGAAAGGGGACTTTACACTTTTCACAGTGTGTGTGGCCATGTTGATCTGATGTCACTCCATAAACAAGGAAGGAACTGGTTGTTGAGAAGACTTCTACCCCAAGTTGACGAGTTGAAATTTCCAGTTTTCAGTGGCTGTTACTGGTTGCAGGTGGCAAATTACAAGTTTGACTCGAAATTTGGTGAGAAACTTCCTTTACTTGTTAGTTACATTATCCTCATAGCTCCCATACTATATATAGAAACAAATAGAAAGATCAAACATACCTTTTCTGAATGCCTGCATTAGGTATAAGGGGATATTGTGTAAATATGTGTAAATTTATGGCTGAGCTATTCCTTTAACCACTCATTCTCCCCTTCCACACTGTGGTGTTGTTTGTTCCAGACATTACCAATAGTAATGGCCCCAGGGGTATGTTTTATGGGAATCCTGAAACGTGACAGATGCCTGAATAAACAGACTCTGACTGACCAGCTCCACATGTGTATTCACTGCAGATCACGACAGCGGTTAACAGCAGGTTTTTTGGATATTTGAGCATGGCAGGCCTCAGTAGTACAGTAGCTTCCTGTCATCTGAGGTCAGGTAATTAACCTCCGCAGATCGAGCTGCCCTCCCTCTGAGATCAGTGACCAGGACGAGTTCAGCTCATGATCGTAATTGCTTCATCACGAGGCCAGGACGGACAGCAGCTGCCCGCAGTCATACGGCGCATGCCTACAGCAGAAAACTCGTTCTTCCGAGTCATTACACCGCAGCTAAAACATCCAATTAACCTCATCAGCTCCTGCGTCTTAACGAGGAGCTAAAAGCATGAGGAGAAGTGCGTCAGGCTTCTCGTGGCACCCGGGATCAGACAGAAAGCATAATCCAATTCCAGCTCCATTACTGAAAATAAGTGGCCTGATTAAATTTTCAGATGCATCTCAGGACCTTGTAAATGAGAACGCTGTTATCGCCCTGATGCCGCTTGATTACGGTGCAAATGATTCTGCTGGACAGAATCCACAGCACATCAGCATGATGAAGCTTCTGCGTAGTACAAATACCAATAAAGTATGCTTACTCACAAGCACTTCGATTAGAGGTGATTATATTAGGACTGAACACTCTGTATTCTGAGCTAGCAACATGTAAACACTCCAGACTAGAAAGGACCCGTTAAACTCTTTCATAGGAGTATATCTCACAACGTTTGGATCCAGCATTTCACTAATTGATTATATTCATTCATTTGGTGGACTATTTTATGCATTTTATTAGCTTGTAATTAAACTCTTTGACATTGCATCAGAAAGAGGCTTTTGGGGCAATACATGGTAACTACTGGACAGAGAAAACTTCACAGAAGTCTCATTTTTTATAGTCCATACAACTGTAATCTTCCTTTAGAAACAATATTACATATAAACCAGGCTACAAGCGATACATACTATTACCACAAAGCAAACGTTGTTTTCACATCTACAGTATGAGCAGATCGGGAATGGAATTTCAGGCAAAAAAGATCCATGGAAAATCCACAGAGCTTCCTGTAGTGATAGTCTGGACTTAGTCTGGAATATTTGCTCATACATCTCATTAGCAATATTATGAATAGTTCTTAGTTCACTTTATAGATTGTGTATAGATCAATTTCCATCCACCATCTTTGTATGTGATGCAGAGAGTGATGATTTAGACGTGTATTTGAATCTTTTGTCTCTAAGAGGTTGGAGCCCAAGCTAATAAGAATGCATTACAGAGACGTATGTAAAGTGTAAAGGATATTTTATCAGCTCAGTCAATCAGAGTGTCTTCTGACTAACAGGAGGATTCAAATTGACAGTATGTTGTGTCTGCAGTGTAGGAAAAGTCTGAATCCTCTGCCAATGTATTTTCATAATTACTTTCTTACTATTATCTGTAGCTTCTGTGATCAATTTACTATTTAAGACTTTTCAGCAGAGAGAATTATGAAATAAATTCTGCCTGTTTTATTCTCTATGAATTAATGTATGTGTGACTGTACGGGTTATAGTTGGCATCAGGAATTGTCACGTTTATATTCACATGAATAAAATTCATATGAAGAAAAATGGCAACGTTTCCAAAGTAAAATAATAAAAATGTTACCCATTTTTCCACCTTATTCTCTACTGCCAGTCATTATATATCCTGTCCCATCCACACTTCCTCACTTCTGAAGCTAAATGTGTAGTTTTGATATCTGAGTATAATTAAATTTATAGATTTGCTTGTAGATCTATGAAAGTTACAGATATTTAGTATTTCAAAGAATTTTTAACATATGAAATTGTATTGATGATGCCTTCAAATCCAAATCCAGTATAACTTCCTTCTCCTTAATAAGCTCGTCTCTGATTAGCTGCATTGCTTCTCAATTTACGTCATCAGGCTCCGATGCCTGTGCATCAGGCACTTCCTGTCTATCCATGGGCACTCCAGCGATACACTCACTCTGTTTCAGTAACATCATTCCTCTCCACATCCTACAGCCCACAGGAGTCCAATTTGATAGGTCCATGTTTACAGAGCTCAACATGAAACTGCATCACTGACAAATATTCAGAGAAAGCAGAAAACAGCCAGGTCGTCATTACCGGTTTGGAGAAAACAGGGGCAGCGATGTCCCCAGTCTCACAGCAACAGCCTCAACACTCATCCAATTAACACAGGGAGAGGTCCCGCGGCAACGGGCTAATTGAGCCTATGGGGTATTCGCTTACAGTAAGGACTTATTTCACTTCCTAGAGCCATGATGAAGCACCATGTGTCTACTATTACTCAAAGCATCGACTCTGAAATGATGATGTCAACTATTCGAGGAGTATCATGTCTATCTCACATTTAAAGCCCTGAAATGAGCAAGAAAAAGAGAATCGCACTCATTCATCCTCAGTAACTGCTTTATCATGGTCAAGGTTGCAGTTAATCCAGAGCCTATCCTGAAAGGCTCCAAAAAAAAACATGGTTGTCGTAAAAAGAGGGAAAGAATGGCAGGTACTTGTTTAAAAGAGAAAAAAGGAGAGGAGTAAAAAGACAACTTGTTAAGAAAAAAGAGAAGAACTCTAAATATGACAAAGAGGCAAATACCACTTTTTAAAGAGGAAATAATGAAAAGGACATGTGAAGGACCACAGGGTAGAAAAATGAAAAGAGCGCATTAAAAGGAGCAGAATGTAAACAGAAAGAGAGGAGTGAAATAACTCATTTCAGAGGGAGGAAAGGAGAAGTGTTTGGCACAAATAATAAAAGGTAAAAAAAAAAAAAGGAACATACATTTCAAGTTTAGGCAAGACGAACAGAAGCACATAAAGCAAATGAAGAGGAGAAAAAAGGCAAAGATCGTGTTTAGATAAGAAAAAGACAAGAGGAACACAATGGTCATGTCAAACATAGAAGAGTGCAAAGACTGTGTTGATGAGAAATGAAGCAAAGGGGCGCAAAGAGTGTGTTAAAAATAATTAGAAGAACACAAATACCACATCAAAAGAAGAGAGGAACACAACGACCTTTTCGGAAAGAAAGGAAGAGTGCAAAAGACTACATTTACAAGAGAAAAGGAGAAGAGCTCAAACCCCATGTTACAGAGAAGAAAAAGAGAGGGAAAAAGAGATATCACACTTACAGGACAAGCTATAAGACAGTTAAAAAAAGAGGAGAAAATGGGGAAAGGACATGTAATGGGGTGTAGTGGTATACAAGATTACAAATTCGTTATTACGTCTCATATATGTGCCTTAGGTTTCCATTTTCAAACTCCCTGTAGAAATGTATTTCTATATATATATATATATATATATATACATACAGAAGAGGTTAATTTTTCAGCAGAGGGAGTGATATGAGCAGTATTTTGTTCTGAATCGACTACTTTATTGCACGGTCTGTTAAATGTGTTGTTTGATACGCAGGCATATCGAATCTAGATCCTTGGATCAAATGATATGATACAATGCAGTGTTATACTCCTACTTCCAACCACTACATCAGTACACACGTGAAGAAAAACAGTAACGTTGCTAACTGTCCAATGGAGAATGCTAGAGATTTTAAAATAAATAAATAAATAAATAAATAACATGGAGAGAAAGAAAGGTGGCACAAGATGAGATAGAGGGCAAAGTAACTAACTAACTAACTAACTAACTAAGGAGACAAACTAATTTTATTAGTTCTGTCTGCTATAATAAATAGTTCATATATATATACTTCACATACTCTCACTCATATAACTGATACCAATCAGATGGAAACAAGCCCACACTGCTTCCTCTGAAAAAGTAGCATCCTGTGTATTTTAAACAGAAGAGGCTAAGAGAGTTAAGATCTAAATCTTACTAGTGTACTAGTGTATTAGTGTATTAGCTTGAGAAAACCAGCAATGGCTTTGGCCAACAACCAGCAGGACCTGAACGATTCCCTTCGATCGTGAAGTTTTGGTGTATAGGAGCACTCTGGCTTCCCTGGAAGTCATTAGGTTTCAATGACTGTACTTGGTATTTTTGTGGTATGTGGTATTTTCATGTAAATAGTATATTTTAATAAGACTCTTGGGTTTGGAGCTTGCATTGTATAAGTCTAAGGTTTTTCAAAAGCAAAGACATTGTTTCATACAACGGATCGTATGTACGCAACTGAGAATGGAACGACTGACAGTTTTTCCTCAGTTGCTTTGGCACAATCGTCAAATGACAATCGTATATCTCAAAACACTGTTATTTACTGTAAACCAATCAGTCATTTGGTCATTCAAACACTGAATTGCAACCTATAAGAGATTCGCTAATGGTGCAGCTCATCACCTATCAGTTGTCATGCACATTTACATGACTTTACATGAGAAGGAGTTCTACGTAGAGATCAGGAAAATGTAATTCTGTGGCCAGAAATACAGATGTGTTTGGATGCTCAGTGAGATCATATTCATTTTTTGGCTCTTTCTTTGTCTGGATGAGTTTTGTATTTACATTCAGTAATTTTCTATATCTTTCTTTTTTTCATATTGTGTGGAAAAATACTTTATGTTACTGTAAAATTGGACAATTTCTGATTAATCCCATTTTGTTGTCTACAGAGAATATTAGATGTCATTGTAAAGGTTTGAGAGGAGAAATGAAATAAAGACACACAGATTCATATTTTCTGACTAACTTTGACCATTTTTTGAAGCTTTTGACTGTCTTGGGTAAAGCAATGACTCAAAGGATAAATGTTTTGGTGAGAGAGATGCATTGATTCATGAATTCTTTTAATTTAGAAAAAGAAATAAGTGAAGGTTTTCGAGTGAGATATTGCCTTTTGCATGTAAGACAGAGTTTTACTCACAGTGTAAATGGCTGTGATACTTGCGTTTAAAGTTTTGAGAACTTGCGCCAAATCATGTGAAGAAAAACCATTAAAAAACAGAAGAGAAAGAGGGAACGAGAAGAATGGAAAGACAGTGTTCAGGTGAGAAATAGAGAGGAAAAAACAAACCCATATGTTTAAAAAGGCAAAGAAGGTGGACGACCACATCTGTTACCAGATTTTAGTCAGGAGAGATGGTATGTGATGGGAAGGGAGGAACGCAGAGATAATTGTAACAGGCTTCACTTCCAGGCTAGAGCAGTCGTGATGGAGCCCCTGCTGGAGTGGCACGTCTGTGTCATGACAGTTACCCGGTGATGTCAGCAGATGCCCCCAGGGAGCATGGCCCGATGCCCGTGGGGTCACAGCGAGGCAACAGATAAGCACCAGCAAGGCTGTCTCACAGATGGTATACACACACGCACAGAATGGGTGGGGGTGTCTGGTTGTTGGATGTTAGCGTTTGTCAGTGCCAGAGTGTCGGCCCGCTCTGCCTGCTCTGCTGGCACTCCATTCGTTCTGTCACTCTGGTAAATAAATAACAACAACAAACAGCACAGATCGAGCTGTGCCTGTGGACCATATGGGGCTCTCCCTTATTCCCTTACTCCCTCCCTCCCCCTCACTTGCTCCCTCCCTCCAAGCCATATTCACATTAGCACGCCGACAAAGGGCTTTTTTTCAACTTGCATTCTCGCTATGGGATCAGATGCGTTAAGCAAAATGGCGGACAAATTAAGCAGGCCGCGCTGAAACATTAGAAGTGTGTTATTAGGAGCTGTGGTAGCAGAAGGGAGGATGACTCATGCCTCTGTAGAGTTTAACGGTGTCTCCGGTGGCCAGGAGGAGCTCTGTTTTATCGGGTGTGTTCTGGCAGAGTGTGTGAAGGCAGCAGAGAAAGAGAGCGAGAAGGGGGGTTGGGTGGGGGTAGGGGTGCAATCGTTCTTGCATAAAGACTTGACTGGGTCCAGACAGCCTCCTGGAACATTACTGCACTGAGCCTGCCCTGGCCCTCACACACACACACACACACACACACACACACACACACACACACACACACACACTAAAGCTACAGATGGTCCTCTAATGCAACTAGCAGACACTGACTGCATGAGACAAGAGGAAAGCAACCACTACATACACTCTGCAAACATTTACAGACAACCACTTAACCACCTGAACAATTTCAAATAACACACATTATACATGATTTTAATGCAATAAATCATCTATATATAAAGCAAACCTCTAATAATAATAAAGGTCACATTGAAAGTCACACTGTGTGCAGTTATCAGCTTCTTTTTTTTTTTTTTTAACATTACATACACTTCCTGCTAACTTAAACACAGCTGCAAAACAGCCACTTGTATGGCATGTCAAACATACACAATGCAATGTTGTCATTAAAAGTCGGATATCGGACCAAAAAAAGAACAAATTCAGTCTGATCCTCTAAAAAATGGAAAAGACTGCAGAATGGAAAAAGTCTGGAGTTGATATCAGGTACTGAGTTGGCCTTTGGCAGCTGTTTGTCTGGAGCTACCAATATGAAGTCCAAGGAGATCTCAATGCAAGTGAAGGAGGCCATCATTGGCCGAAAAAACAACATAACAACATAAGAGAGACAGCAAAAACCTTAGGTGAAATCAACAGTTGGGTACACTCTTAAAAAGAAAGAAAGCACGGGTGAGCTTAACAACATCGAAAGGCCTGGAAGACCACGGAAAACAGCTAAAGTGGATGATCGTAGAATCCTTTCCTTGGTGAAGAAAAACCCCTTCACAACATCAACAGAAGTCAAGAATACTCTGGAGAAG
>CM074963.1:12352905-12376972 GCA_037577455.1 Pangasius macronema
ATACCTGATATCAACTCCAGACCTTTTATCTGCTTCATTTGTCCTGAAGTAGCGAGGGAATGGACCGCACCTGGTCAATTAACTTCTTGTCAGTCATTGTCCAAATACCTTTGAGCCCCTGAAAATGGAAGTACAAATACTTCCGGATCTGACTGTGGACATGGAATGTGTTCATAAAATAAATCTGTATTGAGGGGTTCTGCTGATTTTTTTCTTTTATATAGTTAGAGGGTCCTTGAACACAAAAGTTTGTGAACACCTACTCCATTTAAAGAGTCTTCACTTGCCAAAGATTACTGCACACAAACTAAAAAAAAAACTATCTGTTTAGAATGTATTATCTGTTTAAAGTGAATAATGTCCATAAAGTAAGTAATATAGAGATAACAAATGGTACAATGACTTAACACACGGTGTGGAATCAGGACTTCTTCGCTGTATAAAGTATATGATACTTCCAATGTATACAAGTTATATGGAGGAAAGATAATACAAGTGAGATTGATGGACAAATGTTCTTGAAAAAAAAAAAACAGCTAATAAGTAAATCAGAAAATGTCAGTATTCGTTTATGGAATATTTTTAGTTTTCAAGATGTATATTCAATATATTTCATTTTTCTACTTTAATCCTCTAAAGTCAGGAAGCGTTAGGCAAGGTATTATCCAACGCTTCGTTTCTATTCCATGAGCCGTTTGTTTTGTGTTTAATCTCTTAACACATATCAGCACGCTTTCTGCTTACCTCCTCTCTCTCTCTCTGAGAGAGAGAGAGAGAGAGAGAGAGAGAGTGTGTGTGTGTGTGTGTGTGTGTGTGTGTGTGACACACACACACACCGAAGATGCCCCATTTAACACATCAAAGCCCAGAGGCTGTAGACGGAGGGGCAGAGATGCAGCCAGTGTCCCACTTTAATCTTCTTTAGCCAGCCGTGTGTGGAGACACACGCAAGAACAAATTCCATTCAGGGCAGAGATGCTAACGCCAAAGGGGCGGGGAGGTCCTTTACACACTCCAACCCAGCACACACACAATGCCCTGCCATTTCAAAAAGCCTTTGTACTGTGTTAAGAGGTGTAATGCACATCCTATTATTATCAATTATTAAATATTAATCATGTCTGGTTCAAAATAAACACGTTGCTTCAGGTCTTATAGGATATGAAGAGATAAAAGAATGGGAAAGAAGAGCTCTTTTCTCAATCACAGTGCACACAGTGATATTAAATTGGGGTCACAGGCCCCACACTTTCACTACAACACTCACATGTAGAAGCAGGAGAATTGCCTGAATGCCACAGATACCACCATAACATCAATATGAAGGCATTAGCAGTATCTAATTGCTGCCACATAGCTGCATTAATAATGATGGATGGCTGCATAAAGCAATAACAGGATATTGCTAACATCTCTAGGGAGCATTTTCTTGTTTGTAAGCATTCTATCATGACTAAAGTCAGGCGTACATTTTGGGATTTTCTGATGGATTGCATCCCTGATTTGCATTTTTTGACAAAAAAATTGCAGAAGATTAATTTGATAATTTCATGTTACATTTACATATAGATATAGTTCATATAACTCCTCAAGACCTCACTGAGCCTAGATTTAAACCCGGTGTCTCCTACGGACCATGAGTCCTCCCAGGGCCCAATAACATCAGGGATGGTGTTTGTTAAATGGCATTAACAAGCACTTTAAATACTGCTAAAGGCGGCACAGGAAACACTTCATGATATCATGAAACACAAAAAAAATCCAGTGCATTTGGATGCTTTTCGGTGTTCTCTGAAAGCACAATAAACCGCTACAGCAACCCAGAACAGCTACACCAACAACCTGTTCAACGAAGTAAATAAAGGTATTGTTTTAAAAAATTAGATTCTTTATCACCGATTCAGTTATATTATGGTGACATTCATTCATTCATCTTCAGTAGCCACTTTAGTCCGGAATCCAGAGGCATACACTGGGTGCAAGGTGGGAATACACCCTGAATGGGATGCCAGTCCATGCAAACACACATTCATACATAGGACAGTTTAGTATAGCTTAATCTTGACCTACCAGCATGTTTTTGGGAGGTGGGAGGAAACCAGAGAACCCAGAGGAAAGCTATGTGGACATAGGGAGAACATGCAAACTCCACACAGACCCATTGGGCTCGAGTCCTAACTAGGGTTCTGGGACCTCGACACTCCACGGTCGCGATGGGTGACACGGTGGTACCGTCGAGTATGAAATATCATCACCGAAATGATTATTAATGATTAATTAAAAATTGACCCATTCATACATACTAAATTCCAAAATCTTTGCAATTAAGCTAGCTTTAATAGACATTATTCCAATGATACCCACGCCACTAAGGTTAATTGACAGATATATTGTATTTTGCTAGCCAGAGAGGGTAAGGTAAATGTTCATAGATTAACATTTTATATGTAAAACAGTTTGAAAAGAGTTTATAGTGTACCAAATAAAAATGTTCTGACAGCAAACCCATTGTGACAAAATGCTCTGAAAACAAAGCCCATTCTCCCCTATCACCCTCTGACAATACTTTTGCCCAAGATGATCTAAAACTGTCAGTGGTCAGAGCTTGATTGGAACCATTTGACACCACTGATGAAAACAGGCCCCCAGTCTTGCTCCAGCTTAATCAGAGTCTTCCCTGTATTTTGACTACATGATTCTGTCGTGCGACTGGACGACTGATGTAGACAACAGCCAATGACACAGTTGGGTGTTGGAGAAGAATGAGAGGTCTGAAATGAGAAATCTGTCCAGAGGAGAAACTCCAGTCTCCATAAACTAGAGAAAAGATGAACAGTCTACGTTTCATGCTGATCAAATTCCATTTAAGGTTTATATTCGGGTTGCAGCCATATTCTGATTATGATGATTATATGCGTACAGGCATTGGACTATTACTGTATACATGGATGGTGAAAGTATGCCTGAGTTGCCATTCCTAAACACTGAGCCTACAGCTTAGCATCTCTTAGCACCCACAATTCCTTGCAAATGAGCGTGCACATATCTCCTTTCAGTGGATTTTCTGAATATGGTGTTTACATGCAACAAATTTCTGATTAAAACAGGCAAATTCCAGGGGGGGGAATCGGAAATTGGGGAATCAGAAACGGGCAATCCGATTGCTGCGTTTACATGACTCAATACTAATTAGATTATTGCCAAGTTATGATTAATATCAGAATGTTGACGTGCATGTAAACGTAGCCAGTGTGACCCACCATCTAAAAAAAATACCATCAGGAGGCATCTCTACTAACCTGTAAATCCTGAAAACTCCCCCATCATACACTAGTACATAGCCTCCCACCCTCTGTCCTGAACATTTTAGTGTTTTTCCTGCTCTAACACACCTGATTCAATTAATCAGCTAATGAACAGCAGTTAACAGCCCATACTAAGCCCTTCCTAATAAACACGTGGGTGTGTTAGAGCAGGGAAAACATTCAAATGTGCAGAACAGGGGGATGGAACGTATTTTATTTCATGTTAAACTGTAAAATGTGGTCACATTTCAGCTACGCATTTTCAATCCTAAAGAAAGATAGCACTGAATGTTTTCCAAAAGAAAAAGAAAATAGATGAACACTTCTTTTTTGCTTTACTAATTGTGAAATATATCCATGTCCCCTCCATGTGTTCAGGCTTTAAGGGATAGCTCTGTGTTTAGGAGACTGGATTAGCGATGCCCTGACTCACAACATCAGCTGTCCATTTTACCCAATAGCAATGCAGTTAGCATGAAGTCAGACCCCGGGTGACACACACACACACACACACACACACACATGGACACACACACTCAGTATCTGTACAGTGTCTGGACTTGGCCATCAGGAGCAGCTGGTCAGTTAGCATCAGCGTCAGGGTGCTTGAGTGCTAACAGGATTAGTTTAAGCCATTCAGAGCGCGAAAGCAAACCTGAGGGGCCAAACAGACCCTCGCTCATCTCGTCTTCCTCCTTATACCGTAAACGTTAACTCATACAATAACACAGACGGAGCTTTACGCAAGGGGTGGATTTTTTTACTCCTCCTTCTGGTGGGTTGTTTACTGTGGAGACCCAGTTTACACTCATCCGAATGCGTCTTGTCTCAAGGGGCATTTGATATGTTTATCGTAATGTGTTTTATCTCAGGAGATGCTTTCACACCCATTACTATGATTAGAATAACAAGGCCAAGTGCACTGCTTTATTAGTTAAACACAAATCCCTTGCACTGCAAAATGGGAAATAAAGACTGGATTTCCATCAGAGCTTTTAACAACTGCGAGTCAAATATACAGTTTTATGGATGGTTTATTATGAGAACAAATATATATGAATTATTTTAAAAACTCATTTTTCATTTGTTTGTTTGTTTGTTTTTATTCATTGTTAAATCATAGTTTTGTGCAATAATGCTTACCAAATGCTTATCAAGATCTAGTGCTGGACGATATATATATATTTTTTTTATTATTAGCAAAAACACAATTGTTCAATTACTCATCACAACAGTTTTGCTGCACTGTAACATTTCATCATTCAACATAAAGGAAAGCTATAAGACCTTAAATTAAACTCAGACAATAAGAAAAACAATTACTTAATTAATTACTGTACATCTCTATTTAGGAACGAGTACATTAGAATGACAGCTCATGTTGGACGTTTAGGGGACAAAGTTAGGGAGGCCAGATTAAGATGTATTGGACATGTTCAGAGGAGGGAGAGTGAGTATATTGGTAGGAGAATGTTGGACATGGAGCTGCCAGGCAGGAGGCNGAAGATAGGGATAGGTGGAGAGTGATGATTCGCTGTGGAGACCCCTGAAGGGAAAAGCCGAAAGAAGAAGAAGAACTGTACATCTCTAATGAAAGCCTACTTCCAATTTGCTATAGTATGTCTGCTGAGACTGTCAGCAAAATCAGTGCTCTTCAGCTGCACTACCTCTGCCTTTCTACAATACTCTCATATCCATGTGTCTTTTAATGGGGGCAGTCGTGGTCTAATGGTCTGAGAGTCGGACTTGTAAACCAAAGGTGAACCCGAAGGTGGTGGGTTCGAGTCTCAGGTCCGGCAGGGATTGTAGGTGGGGGAGTGAATGACCAGCGCTNCTTGGATGGGTTAAATGCAGAGCACAAATTCTGAGTATGGGTCACCATATTTGGCCACAAAGTCACTTCACTTCACTAATGCACTTCTATAATGTAATGCAAGGTCTTGCAACAGGTAGGATTGCTGCTTCACAGTTCTGGGGTCTCGGGTTTGATCCCTAGCTCAGGGTACTGTATGTGTGGAGTTTTGCTTGTTCTCACTGTGGGCATGAGAGGTTCCTCCGGGTTCTCCAGTTTCCTCCCAGACACATGCCAGTAGGTGGACTGGTTACACTAAATTGCTCCTAGGTGTAAATGAGTGTACAAATGTGTGTGTAGGTGTGTTTTTCTGGGAATAGACTCTGGATCCTCTGCAATCTGTTTAGGGTCGTGTGAGAACAGGGGTTGCTCTAACTGAGAATTGCCTGTCTTTTACCAAATTTTAAAAACATTAATGGAAAATTCTGTAGGAATTCTGTAGGAATACAAAATAAGTCATTCACTCTAGGTTTGCATGGTATTCATCTTCCGCCCCAAAGACAAAGTTTACAAATTTGGGAGTGTATGTAGTGGCATGGGGCCATGGTGGCCATGTTTTGGGGTTTCCTCCCCCAGTCCAAAGACATGCATTGTAGGCTGATTGGTATGTTCAAATTGTCAAAACTATAGCTGAGATAGTGAACAATGGCAGCCAATATAGCTCCCAATCACTGAAGTGTCCCTAAATGCACAAATAATTCATGCAAACATCTGTACTTGAGAGTTCACTCATTTCCCACCTATGTGCTTATGAGAAAGACATGGTTTTGTGCTATTCTCTGGGGATGAGGGCGAGCACTTTAATAGGCAGCACGCAAGTGTGTAGCTAGCATTTCAAAGAATCTGACTGCTCAAAATCCCCTGGCTATAAATACCTAAAACATGGGGCTATACCCTCTCGATTTATTTTTTAATGGACAGATCAAACATTTGTTATCTGGCAGAATATTTTTTGACCAATTCAGAAAAGCACATGCTTGCACATGCCCTGATTGTTGCCATTGCAAGCTAACTAGTTTATTGATCTCTTGTTCATTAGCATCTGTGACTTAAACTAACTAGATAGCCAAGTATGAAGAATATAGCTAGCTATTTACCCTGTCCGTCAGTGTGATGGATTTACTATAACACCACCTCTGTGTGAGGATAACTGAATCAATGAAAGAATGAATGAAAGAATGAAAATTCTGACCCCACTAGCAAAGACTGTTTATACTGCATGAATTCAATAAATTCACATTTTTACTTGATACACATTAGTCTAATAGCTTAGAAATACTGTATATATAAAATATATAGATGAACATATAGTATTATATCAAATGTCGTTCAATATTAGCTTCTGTGATGCCATCTAACACAATTAAATGGAAACTCCTAATATTGATTTGGTTAGTTCGCTCCCTGAGTTATCCCCTCTTTTGCTTTTAATCAGCGGCATTCTGTTTTGGACTTGTGAAGAAAGACAAATATCATTTGACCAAATTACACTAGTTCTTCATTAATGCTTAATGAATAAGTTTTTGATAGAAGACTCTTGACTGTCAGACCCTATTATATTAATGTACACTGTAAGACTTTGATCTGGTCACATAGACATTGATAGCTGATTTTAAGGTAAGGAAGTGAGGTAAACCAAATTCAATCCTGGTCTGTGTAAAGCCATCCTAAGCCTTTTAGTAAAAGATCTAGCTAAAAGCAGCAGGAGGGCATCTCAAGTCCTCACAGAAGCAGAACAACAGGATATCTGTCTTCTGCCTCTGTTTGGCAACTCAGATGATCGCAAGATAATTATTAGGAAGAAATGGATGGAAGAAATCTGTTCACAGCATGAGCCCACTACTTTAATTGGATGGTTCTGAGAGGATAGTGGACCATTTAGGCTCTGCTCGGATTCCTGATGTGGTTGTATTTCTGAATCTGAAAGGGCATAGCGAGTGTGTTGAGTGCCTCAAGGGTGTATTAGCAGACCTTTTCTCTTTATCGCTGTATCACATTCCACACACACAAAGCACAGTGCAGCACCTCCTGTGGATTTAGATTGACACGACCACAAGCTCTCCACATCCTTTCAGTGAGGAGACTTAGCGAAATGCCACTGAAAGCCAGGATGATGGGTGAAACACATTTTCACTGTAATGACATACGCAGCGGGTGGAATGTAGAACCCACTCCGACCAGCAGCTCCATCACAGGTAATCTCGACGGCCCAGAAACGAGCATGTACTGAGATCAGCAGTGTGTGAGGCTTTGATGGTGAAAGCCTGACTGGAAGAGGGCTCGTGGCACTCATAGAGATGTTTCATGTATGAAAAAGCCTCAAGTGACCACATTACTTCTCTTAGGGCATCTCTGATAGCGCCGTATAATGTACTCTAAAAGCCCAGAGACCAGGATATCATGGCCACTGCTGATTGTTGGTTATTGATTCAGTATGGGGGACAGCCACAGTTGAGAGTGTAGATATATATAGCAATCGATTCACACTACCACAGCACAAGATCCTTAAAGATGTCAGAGCAGTGGCAGCCATTAATCTCTTTAAATGATGAAAAGATGAATCCGAAGTCTGTGCCAGTGATGAGTCGTGCAATTTTCTGCCAAAGTTAAAAAGACAAAATCTAAGTGCTAACAAACTTGAACAGAGGTTCTGAAACTTTTTGGAGCCAGGGACCTCATTAAGTGAAAAATAAATTCAACAGAGTCCCTCAGTACAAATTTTTCAAATGAACAGTACAGTTATGTGATGCCGTAATTGACAAAATAATCACCACCATCAGAGTCAGAGTACGCAGAATAAGTAGAGATAAGATGCAGGTGATAAACTCAAACCTATCAGCCATAACATTAAAACTACGTGCGTAATATTGTGCAGGTCCCAAAACAGTGCCACCAAAACAGCTCTGACCCGTTGAGGCATGGACTCCACGAGACCTCTGAATGTGTGCTGTGGTATCTGGCACCAAGACGTTAGCAGCAGATCATCCCGATCATTCCCCAGATCTCAATCCGATGCTCAATCGGATTGAGATCTGGGGAATTTGGAGGCCAAGTGAAAACCTTGAACTCATTGTCGTGTTTCTCAAACCATTTATTTTATGACTTCTACATTATTGAATGAGTGCAAAAACATTTTAGATTTCCAAACATTAGTTCCAGCACAAAATTAAATGTTACAGAAAAAATTTTGTATGTCAGTAAAGAAAGCAGCATATTACCACTTTTGAGACAAAAAACATAATGAAGGCTGCTGGGTTTAGCTGCAAAAATAAGAAGCGAGTGTGAGAGTCAAAGTCTCCTGAAGAGCTGCGGCTGGTTCTGCAACATCCTCAGTAACACTTACAGCTCATTTCCTTATAAAACTGCACAAATTGTACCTGAGGCTACTATTTTTTTTTTTTTTAAAGCAAAGGGTCGTCACACCAAATATTGACTTTGTTCCATTTATTACTGTTTACTGCGCTTTATAGTATTTTTCAAATGTAGAAACATTTAATTTCATTATTTTTGAAGGCGTCTTTGCTCTACAGCATATCTTTGCATGTGTCTAAGACTTTTGTGCAGAACTGTGTATATACTGGACCTCAACTGCTCAGCTCACTTCTTTGGATAAAAGTGTCTACCAAATGATTTGAAAATGTAATTTTCATTTTTTTCAAAGTTTTTCATTTGAGTAAAATTATTTGTTTTGAATAGAGCCGTCATAATTAGTAACAAGCAATTTAAGCATTTTATTAGTGTTTGAAAAATGATTAAAAAAATTTAAAATAAAATATTTTTTTGAATGAGTTTGGCAGTGTATGTTAGAGATATACATCAAGTTTCCTGGTTGTCAGGGAATATAATATACAGAGGATGGAATATCTGGACCTGTGTGTGTGTGTGTGTGTGTGTGTGTGTGTGTGTGTGTGTGTGTGTGTGTGTGTGTGTGTGTGTGTGTGTGTAGGCTTTGTCTCATTCTGATTAAAATCTAGTGAGGTAAGAGTGTACACTCCACTGAACTGAGCATGAGTAAGAGCAATTTCATTTCACATAGCAGTGATTTTCATTTCTTTCATTTCCAAGCAAAGGAGAGAGAGAGATTCCTCCGGGAGTTCACATCACTGGCACTGACAAGTTTAGCAGCAGAGACCAAGAAAGAGGGAGAGCCAAGACAAGAAAGAGAGAGTGAGGACAAAGGAAAAATGCTCGCATCAGGGGATTCCTTTGATTGAAGCTGACGCACACACATTTGCACGTACACAACTCACACGTGGCTTCTCATCCGGCACCTGACGTTGGCAGCTGCCTTCTGCAGCGACATGTTCGCACTTGCCATTCCAGCCTGCGTTGTGGCTATAGCCATGCTGCTTCTGACAGGGGAGCTGATCACACCACACACACATACACACACACAATCATGCCTGCTCTGCTGGAGGTGGCAGTTTCAGTTGGGACACTGACGTGAAAGGCAAGCTGGTATGAAAGGAGAACTCTGAATGATTCTAGTTAATACAGGATGAACAGGCTTATTACTAACAGCTAATTCAGCACAATGCTAATTCTGTGCGCTATGCTTAATTGTTCATGATGCTAATTCTTCCATGTTTTAATTCTTTACTAAGATATCTCCTCACTATGCTAATTCCTTCAAATTTTTCACACACAGAACACTGTTCTAATATGTCGAATAAGATAATTAATTGCTAAACTAACTTCTCACTATGCTAATCCCTTACTATTATACCTTGTCAAGTTAATTTATTTCTGCACTAGTCTTGGCAAAGCCCTCATTAGGGGCCATATTCAGAGTTGAAATAAGCGTGCATAGCGAGTGTGCTGGTTTAATATCTCGTCTCAAGTGCTTGGTTAACTGCTGGCACACAATATAAAAAAATACATTCAAAATAATAGGACGTGTAGGTTCACGGTCTGTTTTCTAAGTGTAAGTTTAACATTTTCAGTGATTAATGTGATAATTACAACTAGGACTTTTCATGCAGGAATCAAGTGCCAATATATTAGACTCCTGTTAGATATTTACTTGACCATCACACTCATGTGCTTTTTGAACATCCCATTTCATGATCTGGATGGAGAGGCAAGAAAATTGTCTTAAGTAGCTGCACAATCTGACTCTCAATATATGTAACTTTCCCCAAATAAATATTGATGTAATTTTGGCCTACAGTTGCCAAATCTGCCCTATGTTAATTCCTCAATAAGCTATCTTCTTACAGTGCTAATTCTTCACTAGTCTTTACCTCACCTGGGGATTTTCTATCACACAAGACTACTCAATTTTTCAAGGACATGTCAACCCAAAATGAGATCTTTGAACTGTAAACACATGCACAAAAATTATTCGTTCTGGATTCTGTCAATAAAAATAATTAGTTCAATAAAAGTGTATTATGTTAATAAGCATTTGTACAGGTTGAAAATAAAATCTAATTTGTACATTTTTATTAGCTAGTTTCTGTTCTCATAGTATTAAATATCTAGTGTTAGGTACCTAGTATACAAAGCCCTTCAAAGCCCTATTCAGATTGAGGGTATTTGTAATACCCTTTAGTTTTATTTGATTATTTTAGGTCATAACCTTGCTGTTCAGGGATGTGACCACTCCATGACCCTGACACAGGCTCACAGAAAAACAGGAGGACACTCTACAACTGCCAGCTTGGGCTTCTGTGCCAGGCTGTTCTCTCCAAGTCATTAGATAGATAGAAATTTTCATCCCGGCATATAAGTCATGTTTTGAGTCATTGCTATAAATAGTGGTTTTCTGGGTGCACTTTCAATATACAGCAGCTAATGTATGCATTCATTCATACATGCATTTTCAGTAACCACTTTATCCTGGTCACAATCCCAGGAACGCTGGCCATGAGGCGGAAATACACCCTCGTTGGAACTACAGCAATTAAATGAACTAAAATAATAGGCTGGATTTCAAATGGCTCCTTACTGCCAGATAAGTACACCCACCAAGCACCAGACGTCCAAAGGGGTTGTTTCTTGGGCTAAATCTGGTAGGGCCATCATGGCCTTTATTTAGCCCAAAAATAGTCATTGAAAATTGGGATTTATTTAGTCTGACCAAATCTGATTTGGTCAAGTGGGGAATTATATCTCAATGAAAATGTGTGTTGTGTACATGACACCCAAATTAGTCTTTCTAAACATTTTTTTGAACATAATCACTGCACCAAAAGGATGAAGATCAGTGAGAGTTTTGCTGATCTATTGGCATGAAGCTACTGGTTTGGATCTTGGAGGTTGTTCTATATAAGATAGATAGAGAAAACTGATTGTGCTTAGCATGCTCAAGAAGTTTAGAAAGAAGAGAAAGAAGTGATTGTTGATGTCTGAGGTCTCTAGAGTAGGCTTCTTCGAGATGGCAATAATTGTAGCTCTCTTCAAGGTAGTCAGTACATGGGGAGTCATTTATAATGGATGTGATGAAGGAGAAGGTTTTGTGAGATTGTCTGGAGCATTGTGGAAGGATTGGGATCCAGTGGGCAGGTGGTAGGATTGCGGGACAAGATAGTCTGCAGGATCTCTTCAGTAGAAAAAGGAGAAAATTCATTAAGGAAAGAAAGATTGCTTATCTTCTCATCAAGGAAGGTTGCAAGTCATCAGCAGTCAGGGAAGAAGGTGAATGAGTAGGCAAGGGGTTGAAAAATGAAGAGAAAAAAATTTATGGAGCTTGCATGGATCAGATGCAGATGCTTCCAGTGTTCTCTTGAGGATGGTCATCTTAGCAGCCATCACATCAAATGAACATTGACAGAAGGGAGCAGTATGAGAGGAGAACAGCATCAAGTTGTGATTTCCTCCACTTTTTTCAGCGTCTCTTATCTGGCTGTGAAGCACATCAGACAGCTAAAGACCGGGGCAAGAAGACCTCCTAGGTTTAGAAGACTGAGAGGTGGTCAGTGGATGAAGATTCAAGTCAAACATGGTCATATGTTGTTTTATATCCATTTGTGATGTGGATATATTCAGAAAATATTTGGTCAGAGTAGCAGTAGAAAATGGTGGAATTACCTCAGTTCCTCATGTAAATCTAATCCCATATAAGGGCTTATGAATGAAATATGACAAATACGAGCCTTTATTTGTGACCTACATACATTACAGTACAATGAAATTCTTTTCTTCAGAGTATGTTGGGGTAAAAAGCTGGGGTCAGAGCACAGCGGTAGCCATAGTACAGCACCCCTAGAGCAGATAGATTTACATTTATGGCATTTTTCAGACACGCTTATCCAGAGCGACCTACATTTATCTCATTTATACAACTGAGCAGTTGAGGGTTAAGGTCCTTGCTCAAGGGCCCAGCAGTAGCCACTTGGCAGTGCTGGGGCTTGAACTCATGACCAGTCGATCAGTAGCCCATTGTCTTAACCACTGAGCTAACACTGCCCTGTAGCCATGATACAGAGCCCTGGAGTCTTGCTCAAAGGCCCAACAGTAGCAGCTTGATCAATCCCTGACTTTCCAATCATTAACCCAAAACCTAAACCACTGAACCATCACTGGCCGCAGTATATATAAATATGCTGATACTTGTGTTTGAAGTTGACATTAGCAGCAACCTTCCTCGCCTAGCCGTTTAGTGCCTTCACACATTGCATGTCATCTCCATACACATGCTTTGGATCCGCCCCCTAAAGTGCATTTTTCAAATCTGCAGTAAGGGTGGGGACTAACAGAAATTGAGGATGTATATAGGCTACCCTTTAAATATGTTAATTCATTGCTATTGCTCATTCTGCACTCTGGTAATTCATCTCTATGCTAATTCTTCACAAGGCTAATTGCTCCCTATTCAAATATTTCACAGTGTTCAGGAAGAGGACAACTTACTTCCTTACTACTCCCACATTTTGCCTCACTAACTTAATTCTTCACTAGTTCTGCTAGTTCTTTATTACTCTATGCTTTTTTCAAGCATATCGAACACAAATGTATCTTGTGGGCTTCATTTTATACTCGCGTGTAAAAACAATAAAGAGTCACTTTTCTTATACATGCTAATAAAATATCCAGATTTTTCCTTCTCTAGCAGCTCATATTTAAAGAGTGAGTGTGTGGAACTGGTGGCTGAGATGCTGGTGGCAGACATCCATTAGCAAACTGCAGCCAGCTCCATGGGGCCTATGACAGGTTTGTGTGTGTGTATGTGTGTGTGTAAGGCCAGTCCATGGGGGTCTGCTTGGATTTGCTGGTCCTGTGGTGATCTTCTTCACCCCGTGCAGACTGTCTCGGATGCAAGCTGCCATCTCTCACCCACCCACTACTCCCCCTTCACACGCACACACACACACACACACACACACACACACACACACACACACATGCGCAAACACACTCTCTCGCCGATCGGGTACCCATTTGGCGCCATTGTCTAGGGCGTCCACACACATCTGTCATGCATGAGCAACACTGGCACTGACAGACAACCTATTGTCCTTTCAGCCAAGGGGAGGGACGCAGCCACAGTTTGGGGTAATTGCTGGTCCTAATTAGTCCGTCACACACACCATCTCTCTCTCTCTCTCTCTCTCTCTCTCTCTTACAGACACACACATATGCAGACATACACACACACGATTTTTTTTTTTAATTAAACGCCGTCTTGTCTCCAATGAGCAATCCATATCGGGACATAGAACCGAGCCAGGAAGCAGAACTGGAGAATGTCCATCTTGGAGAAAGACAGCATGGCCATGTTTTTGACAACACAGCCATGTTGTGAGGCATCACATGTTTCCATGGATTCTGTAACCTGATAGGCTGTCTCATGGTGGGAATAGCCAGAATACCCAGAAGCCCCTTCTTCACCTGGCTCAGTTCAAGTCCCACAGGAGACAGCCCCGTTATCACACACTCCCACTGCACAGATTACACTGCTTTAATGAGAGCTGAGAGGCCACAATCATTATCACAGCAAATACCGTAGACAGTACGAGTCAAAATCACACAAACATCTGACTAAACTGAAAGACAATCTTGTATGAACAAGTACTCTTTGCTTCTTTTACATTTTTAAGTTGTTGTAGTAGTTTAACTTTAAAAATTAATAACTAAATAATAAGATGGAATTATAAAGTGTTGATAGACCGTGAACAGTGTTTTCTAACTAAGCTATATACTATGCTAATATTTCACTAAGCTAACTTCTCAGTACCTTCATTCTTAATAGTAAGTTCTCACTTAATTTATTTCTTACTGTTTCTTACATTGATTTTCATGTATGTTCGTGACACAGAGCCGAGATTTCAGCAAGCGATATCGTTGGTGCCTCTGGTATGTTTAAATAGCTAGTACAATTATCTTGCTTTTCTAATCTGCCAATGAAGCTAATATGAAGCTTAGCTAGTAACACTAGCTAATGTAGTAACACTAGCTAATTCTTCTAATTCCATAACAGGAAGCATCACAGTAGTTTAATAATGTTAAAATATATTTTCTTCAATTTTATGTCATTTGCTAGATTTATCAGATAATATCATATTTTTTTGCACAGAAAATGTTATTTTCATCTGAACAAGGTAGGAAAAAAGTGCTAGAAGGGATGTTAGCGGTTGTCCCATTCTGTCTTTCACTCCTGTTTGTGCAGTGGACTGTTCATTGCTAAGTAGTAAACAGAACACGAGCATTATTAGCTAACATTTCATCAGGTTTTGCTAAATGCAGAACTATGAGGATTGCATCATGACTGCAAGCAGCCAATTGGGAGATGGAGTTCTCTTGTGAAATGAACATGGCTGTAGCCTCTAAAGAAAAGACTTGAGGGCTAGGCTGTATTATGTACTACAGATTCAAAAGACTCTGTGTGTTCAGCTCTTATTTCCTCCCTGATCTTGTAAATGAGTGGGAAGATGAATCAGATTCTTCTGGAGTTTTGGTGTCTATTGTTCCTTAGTTTTGCACCAGTGCTACAAGGCTAATGTAGCAAAAAAAAAAAAAGTGATGGAATTCTGTCTCACACAAAATCTTTTCTGTAAATTTATCCAACAAACTGTTTCCCGGTCTTCAGTGATATCAGGCAGATTTGCTGATGTAGTTTTTGATACAGTCTGACTTCCTGTTAAACATGATCTAAACATGACCAAGTAGCTGAACACTGCAATGCTACAAGGGCAATCATGGAATTACTACTATTTGGTATCTTTCCACCACCACCATAGCATTGCATAACAATGTCATTTGAGACAAGTATACAATGTATTTATGAAACAGATGTTGGGTGTGACAGACGTCCATTACTTGTTAGCTACATTAGCCTATATTAACTAAAGAAACAACATTGGATACCATTCAAGTTAAAAGGATATTTTAAAAAATAAAAACAAGTAAATTCTCCCCATAGGTCTAAAAAAATCTCACAGTCTAAACTCATCTTGCCTGCAAATGGTTATTTATTGGTCGTAAAAGTATTTTGTTGAACTAGATTGGCAGAAAATGTCTTAATTCAGTATTGCTCTTGCATGACAGGCATTTCCATGTTAGCGTCACTGCTGTGCTGAGAAATTAACCACCCTACCATCTGAAAACCCCTGATATAGGGGTCCTGGTAAAATCCCAACTGCGTGTTTATGTAATATGGTTTTCTGTTGATATGTGTAACGTAACGTGGGTGTGTGGGTAACATAATTATCTTACCTTATGTTAGTATTCATAGCAATGAAAATTCCAATCATAACAAATAAATGTGAAGGGAAAGGTCCTGCCAAGTATTTTTGAAGGTTGAACCTACTACAATACTTTCATCAATGTCTCATAACAATAAATGTCATTGTTTTAAAAAAAAAAAGAACAGGTAAGCATTAGTTTAGCAAGAAGAAATAGAGCAAAAAGCTCAATTTGTTTGCTAGAGAAATTGTTGAATTTGTTTGAAGAAGCAGATGCTGGTGAAATAGCGTTAGTGTCAGTATGCAGGTCAGACTCAGCAGTTCCCACCTGTGTGTGTGTGTGTGTGCTGGCTTGTGGACATCAGAGCCGGAGTGTGAGTGTGTGTTCTCAATCAAGAGAAGTCAAGATTAAAGGTGAAGCAGAGCACTAAAAGCAGGAGCATGCCAGCAGTGAGAATATACTCAGACCCCAGATGGGAAACCAAACCACTTTAATCTATTTAGGGAAAAATACGTCAATTTAATTAGACTGTAAATGATGCTGCAGAAACAATATACTATGTCTCCAGAAGATCTCATTTAGCTGCATCAGATGGATTTAAAACTAAATTCTGTAAGGTTTATACTTCCAGAAGCAGCATAGTCACCCCTGCTGTATTTGGTTCTTTGGCTTTTGTCAGTGACAAACATATCAGACATGCTTAGTAGTTAACAGGGAAATAACTGTCTCTGATGGAAAAACCCATTCAGACAGACAGTGTGTCATTGTGACCTGCACTCAACAAGCCTTCAGCATCAATAAATCAATTCAGTGAGCTCAAGTCTACACACACACTCATACATATATACCACAGAACATTTTTTTTTAAATAACATGCTAATTTAATTGTTTGGTGAAGAGGTAGGTCTTTAGTCTTAAGACAGCCAGTGACTCAGGTGTTCAGACAGACAGTGGAAGTTTGTTCCACCGCTTGGGTGCCAGGATAGAGAAGAGCCTTTATGCATGTCTTTCTTGTACCCTGAGAGATGGTGGTTCCAAACGAGCAGTACTAGAAGCTCAGAGGGAGCGTGGTACAGAGCGGGGTATGATAAGGTCTTTAAGATAGGTGCACTCTATTCTGTTTTTGGCTTTAGTAGCAAGCATCAGTGTTTAAATCTGTTGCAGGCAGCTACAGGAAGACAGTGGTGGGAGCGTAGCAATGGATTGGTGTGTGAAAATTTGGAGAGGTTGAAAACAAGTAGTGCAGCTGCATTCTGGATTAGTTGCCAAGTTTGGCACATACAGGCAGACTTGCCAAGAAAGGAGTTCTAGGAGTGCAGTCTCAAAATGACAAGGAACTGAACAAGAACCTGAGTGGACTCTGTGGATAGAAGTGACTGGATTCTCCTAATGTTGTTGAGAAGAAACCAACATGAGTGTCAGTTTAGCAATGTGGGGCAAGAAGGACAATCGGTTGGCCTTGGTTTCACTAAGGATGCATGCAATGACAGATGGTGGAATGGAACAGTTGTCCAGGGAGAGCACATGATCTTGACATGGGGATGCATCTCCAGGGATGAACAGCAGCTCAGTTCTCACAGGAGTTAGTTGTAGCTGATGAGCTGCCACCCATTATAAGATGTCTGCCACATATGCTAAGACATGCAGAAACATGAGTGTCTGAGAGAGGAAAAAAGAGGATGAGTTGAGTGTCATCAGCATAGTAGTGGTATAAAAACCCACATGAAGGTATGACTTCACCAAGGAAGGAGGTATAGAGGGAGAACAGAAGAGGACCCAGCAATGGGCCTTGTGGAATACCAGCGGAGAGACTGCATGGAGCAGATGTGGCTCTGTGTCACCTGATATGGTCTTGATTAGTTTGTCTGTGTATACTATTTTTTTTCTCTGTGGCATGTACTTCCTGGTTTTGACCATTGCCCATTTTGACACAGATTATGGATTTATTTTGACTCTCGTTATGGACACTGATTATAATTTATGCATTTGCCCAGATAAAGTGTACACATCACTGCACATCAAAGGCCCAATTTTTGGTCCATTTCTTTCCATCCTCAAGCTACCTTGTGATTTTGACAAAAAATAGTTTGTCCTAGTGTCTGGTTATTGACTCAGACTTGTTTTATATATAGCTATACATAATCATGAACTGTTATTGCTATACATTTAGACATCCATCTGAATCCTTTGTCTCTGATAAGACACATCACAGCTAATCACAATGTCTTATTCCGAAATGTGAATACTGCAGGTGTATTTTATCAGCTGTTTGCATGGTATCTCAGAGAATCACAATGTCTTCTAACTTACATTCTGGTAATTTGTTATATGCATGAATATAGTTTTAGTTTGTCTGCAACTTACACTCTATTTTCACAGCCATAAATTAGGACTCGAGGGATTACTTAGATGAGAGAGCTGTTGTGTATGGGCATGTAAACTAGAACATCAGACACATTGCTCTGTTCTCTCAAGGTGAAAGAAGAGGAGTGTAAGATGACTGATAAGACATTATAGGTCATTATTTAACAGTAAAAAAAACAAGCATGTCCTTATGACGACCACAGAATCTATGTATATAAAATAAAAGATATTGTTGAAATCATCATCAGTTTACATAGTAAGAATCTGCATGCAATGCAGGACATTGGACAGTCTTGCAGTCAGTATGGTCTGGAGAGTCGGCCAGAGAGGTTGAATGCATTAAACAAAGTTAAGGTGGTGTGGTTTCATCTGTTTCATGGAGCCTGTGGTAGTATCTTTGGAATGGCAATCTGGGATGGTGGTTATGGATAAGATGGTATTTTCCAATTATAGGAAAATCATACTCCTTAGTCTCCTGGGGAAAGACTTTGCCAGGGTTCTGGTATGTAGACTGTCCGACTGTCTTGTACAGCTTTGTTAGTTGTCATAGGAGAATGCCAATCCCTGTGTTTTTTTGTTTGGTTTTTTTTGGAGAGTATCATTGTTTGTGTATAGTGGCATTTGTTGTGGGAGGTATTGCAGGAATATCTGGGTCACTACTTCATGTGATCTTGTCACTATATAATGAGAGTAGTTTCCACTTTCTTGGCATTAATTTGAAATAAGACACAACCAAAGTTGGATACGTGTCCAGTACGGGGGGCTAGAGATTACTGTTTTTTGGCACTACCCAAAGGAACTACAAACACACACTTGAAGGTTTTGCTTAGTGTAATGTGGCAGCGATGAAAACCAGCAACTAGCAGCAAGTCTATGATTTACTCCAATAAATATGTGGAATGCTCCTGTCAGGTGAGGAGAAACACCTTGCCCCTGGTGGACAAAGAAAGAGTGAGACTGACCAATGGACAGGGTCATCAGCCTCAGTGTTACTGTCACTGTACCGTGGTTGTGATGTTCGTATCCTCACCCCTGGTCCTAAGCTGTGGGTTGTGGTTAAAAAGTATATAATTATAATGTTGAACGTACAGGCAGCAGAAATGAGTTTCCTCAACAGGGTTTACTCTCCAGGATAGTGTAAGGAGCTCAGCAATCCACAAGAGCCTCAGAGTAGAACTGCTGCTCCTCTAAATCAAGAGAAGCCAGTTGAAGTGGTTCTAGTGCCCCTGCTCAGCTTCTAGTCGGTTGTATCAGGCACATCCCACTGGACAGGAACCCCAAGGTAAAGCCAATAACCACAAGAGAAGTCTCACTGTTTGCTTGGGAATGTCTGGGGAGGAGCTGGGATCTGGGAGAGAGAAGTCTGGGCTGACCTTCTCAGTCTGTTGCCACCGTGACCACCAGGAAAAGTGGAAGGAAAATGATGATGATGATGATGATGATGATGATGATGATGAGACAAGGTTACAATTCTCAATTCTACACATAGAGTACACACACAATGCTTCCCTATTTACCCTCATGTTCACGTCTTGTTATGTGCAACATTGTGTCCTATTAAAACAGGCCCTTCACCCCTCTTTACATTTTACAGCCATGAGATTATGAAAATGTATAGATTTTTAGGTCTGAAGAAAAACATATAACACAAATCATTGTGTAATTGTATATAGCTTTATTCACCAGCATTTGTGTAGATTTGCGACCCAAAAGTCTTATTGTTTGACTCTTTAATTAATATTTAGCCACGAGTGTCTCGATCCGGCTGTAATCAGTCCTGGACTGTTGCTGCACACAGGGACTATTTCTGCTAATCCTGGGTTTAGATAGAGCTCTAGCTGAGCATATTCTTGGGATTAGCAGTGCACAGGGATGCTCAGCTTTTTTGTTGTTTTTTTGTTCATTCCATCTGTGGCTTCAAAAGCAGTGTTGAAAAGAGAATGAGATATAGTGTATTTCATCCTACATATACATTGATTTGGAAATTTAAATGATTTTATTAGTTGGATAATTACTGACTGTAGCTCATCTGTTGCTATGCACAATGCATCACCACCCTCTACCTTGCCTGTATATGAAATTGGTCTGCCATAGGACCAGCAGCAATCAGATATTACTTGAGTTGTATTCCTTAACACAACAATATTATATTGGTGGAAAAGAATTCAAAACTTATCTCAGTACTTTGCTTTTGATAACCTGCTCTAGAGCTGTGAATATGCTAATGACTAACTCATTAATTCCTTTTAACTCGATGGAATTGGTCAGAGAGGTAGCATGTCATAAACACATCCATAAGAACCATGAATGTGTCTCTTCTTAAAGAAGCTGAGCTAACTGTATGTCCATGAAGCCAGTTCAGTGAATGACTTTTAGTCCAGTGAGCTGGACATGCATTCATGAACACATCTCACTTCAGGCAAGACTGAAAGGCCTCTTATCTGTGTGCTCTACCTACCCACAGCATCTGCCTCCTATCCACACACACACACAATTGTCTGCACAAATCAGGCTGGTTAAACATGGCACACTTTTACTGCCTCTTCTGTAAATATCTGCCTGGCTGTGCAGCGACAACACCTGGAAAATCAATCATCTTTATTTGCACTTGTTCTAAAGACTCTAAAGATGACCAACACTGGGGCAGGAGAGAAGAGAAAATGAATTCCTTTTCAGAACACTTTAACAAATCTTTTGTTTCACCAGGGTCATCGATTTTCCTGTGTTGAATACTAAACAGATTAATGTGAGTACACAAATACACAGAGAATCGAACTGTAAATCCAGATACTATGAATATAAAATTAGAAATACCCCAAACCTTTATACCCCCACCACTTCCCTGGGTAAACTGTGTTACATGACCTGGATTGGAACCTAGTTGGCTGTTATGTTTTATGGTGTAATAACACTTGCCTGTCATATGTTCAATCCTAATGAAATGTCTATTTCTTTCTTAAAAGAAAACAGAAAGAACGCTGCTGCTGCTGCTGCAGTTTTCACACTTTGAACAGAAACACAGCCACTTTGAACATCACTTTTATGTTTTCATTCCCCCCTCATGGTCTTTCCGAAAGTAAAATTGTAGCAGAAAACAGCATTATATGAATGATAAAACGTCTGCATTGGATTTAAATTGCTGTTTTATAAAATGTGATTACGCAGCTTACCAATGTTGCGTGAAACAAGTGTAAAAGTGTATCTCGACTTGCGTTTTGGATATATTTTTGGTCAGACAGCCTTTCATTGGCGTCGTAGCTAAAATAAAGAAGCAAAAAGTGAATTTCTGATGAACTACTGTATACAGTATTAGGTAAGTGAACATTGTGTAAATTAGATTTTATTTACATAACTGATGTTACATTACTGCTAAAAGACCTGAACAACACCACCAGATGAAATACTGAACAACACAATAGATGGAATAAAGATAGAAGACAACAATCACAAAGGGAAAAAGAAGTGTTGTGTGCTGACTGCCTTGTTCTGTACAAAGCAGCTGACAATTTTCAGCATTAATGGAGAATCATAAACTGTGACTACAACCTCATTCACCTAGCCCATATTATAATCTCAATGCGATGTCCCATGGTCAGGTCATGACTTTGATGGTGCCTGCAACAGGAGGTATGAAAATTCATGTCTCCGTGTGTGTCCGTTATCCATCATTTACATCTGCAGCTCTCTTTGAAGCAGCAAATTCATTCATTTCGTTTTTGTCCTCTATTAAAAGCTCTTTCCTTAGAGAAATATGAGTGAATTGGGTGAAGGAGCGCACGGAGGCCAGCTGGCCTGGCGCGGACGCCGAGTGCTAATGGTTAATGAATAGGTGTCACCTGCTTCCTTCCCACACAACCCGAGCAGGTTCACATGGGCCCAGACGAGCCAGCAGTTCTTTGCCAAGGCTGTACAGAGCGCTGCCAGTGTGTGCACAAGGTGGGACAAATCAAAATGTGTGCAGGCAGTAAGGACAGATCATGTGGTAATAAAGCAGGTAATTGAACTGCCATTATGCTTCTCCCTCAGCCACGGTTTCAAATAGGAGACAAGTGTTGTATGACAAACGGAGCCATTTGGGGTGGCCTGTAGCCAAGCATTTAGAACCAGTGCCAACCACGAGGGTGAGCTTTACACACACAGAGAACAGACCTTTGGAGACAGATACTGAGACAGGTCCATCCAGACCATGTTAAAATGCTAAAGCAATGAAACGTTATGATAAAATTTTCAAGACTGTATTACTATTATAGGAGGCATGGCCTCTGTGCTTGTCAGTCCCAGTGAAGAAGACATGGCTTCATATTGTATTCATTGTATTGTATTGTCTTACCACTTGCTTTTGTATTGTGTTATCAATGGTCTTTTTTTTACATCGCTGGATTTGTCTTCATTTTTTACAGATTTCTCAGGTCACCTAAGCTTCACAGTTGCACTGAATTGTGGGAAGATGAAACGTCTAAAGGAGCAGCATAGACAATATCATCAGCTAGTTTGAATGGGCATACAGACAGCCATTTTCTTCACAGAATAATCATATGACAAGACACTGCTAAACAATTCATTGATCTGAGTTTGACATGATACCCAGGATGCAGATCAGTACAATAACTTGTGCGAGATGACACAAATGATGAAAAACTGATGCTTTTGCGCCACCCAGTGGTTGCCGAAGGAGTTCCAGGAATTACAGACAGAAGTGATTCCAATGACTATAGGGCCACAGGCAGGAAAACGCAAGGGGCCCTCTTGGCTTTTTATTGCCATTATGTTACCTAGACACATTCATTCTGCATGCTAGATATAGTGCTATATCAAGCTTCCCAATTAGACAAACCATTATTACATTACATAGGCTACAACAGAACACCTTTGGTAAAGTCTTGGCCTTTATATTCAGTAGATAATTTAAAAGACCAAGCTTTCAAGACATTTTGAGCAAAATGACTAATTCTACCAAGAAAGCTAGCTTAATAATTAGCATTTCATGCAACAAAGCAAAGCACTGGCTCCTATCTAGCTGCTTGCTTGCAAGTAGTTTTCAAGTCAAGTCAAGTGGAGTTTATTGTCATTTCAGCCAGTTAATACATAGTGAAACAAAACGACGTTCCTCCAGGACCAAGGTGCTACATAAGACAAAAACAGAATAACACACAACTACAAGGACTACATACATTTATACATAAACTGCAGTTCTGCATTGTCTTGTTCGCTTCTTCTTCTTTTCTGGCTTCCAGACCGGTAAGTTCTTCTGATTTTGAAAAGTGTGACAATTCAGTACAAACTTGTATAATTCCCACATGCTAGCAAGCTTTTCCTGCAACGACACATTTTAATGGCACTAAAAGATTATTTTATTGGGAGTTACCAGTACAGGGTGTCCCAAAAGTCTCCATACATATGGGAAAGTAACACTTTTTAGCAAAATGTCTTCCAAAATTTTTCATACTTATTATACACTTTATAGATAGATAGATAGATAGATAGATGTGTTTTTGAATCCTGCTGAATGAAATTCAATTTAATTCAATTCAGTTTTATTTGTATAGCACTTTTAACAATGGACATTGTCTCAAAGCAGCTTTACAGAACATAAGAAANCAAACAAACAAAACATGCAACAGTCCTAGATGTTACACAAAATTATCCCTAGTGAGCAAGCCTGAGGCGACTGAGGCAACTGTGGATAGGAAAAACTCCCTTGAAACAATGAAACTGTTGCTGTTTTTTCTTGAGCTAATATGCTTCTATAATTAGCATATTGGCTTGGAAAAACAGTATGCTTAGGAGAAGCATGTTTTTTTTTTTTTATACATAGCTTCTCTGGTTTAGAGCATGGGTTCAGTTGTCAGGCTGCAGAGACGGCCACAGTTACAGTGAATATTTTTATTAAAAGTAAAGACAGGTAAGCACAAACAAATCC
>CM074963.1:12377096-12387481 GCA_037577455.1 Pangasius macronema
TCCATGGTAGCCATGTTTGTAGTCAGAGGTGCATTCTGGGAAATGGAGTCAGGCACCAAATTTGGCTTTGACGTGACATCAGTTAAGTTTATTAATCCTGACATAATATAAGTGGTATTTTATAATGAATAGCCTACTTGAATATGCATTTTGTTGAATGAATCGTTTGATACATAGATTTATTGAATTGAGAGCCTTATATCAAATGATATGAGAAACCCCTACAAGCTAAGAAACATCACTGAAGAGCTGGATGCAGATATTTATACTTTCTGTATATTGTAATTCCATTAGCTATATTAGGATCAGGGCAAAACCTAAAAAAAAAAAATCTCAGACACCAAATAAGTCATATGCTTTGGGGCAAATGGAAAATTGCATTTGAGGTTTCTGATAACTATGCTTTCAAATCCCAGTTTTTCCATAGTCACATTTGGCATTTCAACCTGAAGGACAAGTATGATGGAGTACTATTTAATCCACCTTATTATCAGGAACAGAAAAGAGCATCTAGAGTGCACCAGGGTCACAGATATAAGACTGAAAATGCCTCTCTGAAACCTTCAGTCCTCTTCTTTATGAGAGGAACACTTGTGGATGTGGATCAGTCTATCTTTATCTATGCTTGTGTAGGAACACTGATGGACATATAGAAGAAGGGATCGTTCTTTATGTGACTCTTTATGGTGCAAGGTCAAAGATAGTCCCTATATCAGTCTATAGCTTAAGAACGATGGAGGAAAATGCATCACAGAACAAACAGTGATTTTAAAGGGTTAATTGGGTCACTCTGATACCCTAAAACAGCAGTTATTCTGAGCTAGATCTAGCAGTTTTCATTGACGTTGACCAGCAGGTGGCCATAGATGCCCACTCATTGTTCTTTAGGGAACGCTTGCTTTATTATGTTTTAACAGATGCTGTGAAAATTGGTTTTCGTTTTAGCTGTAGTGCATCAATCAGCCACTCAACATGACACACTAGAGGTCATCTTTCTGAATCTTTTTGTTGAATCAAAATTTCAGCTGAATGCAGTTTTAGCTGAATGTTTTGTTGGTTTAAGGACACATTCCACACTCTGAGCTTTGACCTTTGCTCCTTTGCCACTTGTTATTGATTGAACTCTTCTATAGCTCCTGTAACACATTCTAACTGGGTAATCTTCCTACACTGCATGCGGCTCTCATTATTTTGTTTATTGCTTTGTAACTTTCATCTTTTATATTTTATCTTGTTCCAAGAATCAAAAGGGGATTACATATAACACTGACCACACGTGTTCAGTGTGAAGTAAGACTGTAAGGCAGCAGCTTTTCCAGAGGCCCAATGGTAAGTTCATTTATAAACTCCTCAACTCCTTGTCAGTAGCTAGCGTTGATATTTTGTGTGCTGTATTGCTGTGCACTGCTGCTCTTTAAACAAATCAAGTTGTTGGGTGGCACGGTGGCATAGCACATGCAGTTAGTTAACGACAAAAAGTGCACTTTTGTATGTTCACCCTGTGTGCGTGGGAGTGTTTTGTGGTGCATCTACCATACACTTTCCATATAGATGTTACTATAGAAACATATTTGAAAGCAATACCACATTAGAATGAGGACATTAATATAAACCTGTGATAAAAATGAAAGCAATGTGACAGACATGCACAGAGTATGAAGAGTTCTGACAGAACGAGGGTAATCAAGAAAGAAGGGAATTAGCATAATGCAAACTGCATGTGTGAAAATTAAAACCACATCAAGATGTTCTGCAATCTAAAAGTGCTTAGGTGGATTCTGACATACTGGTATCTATAAAAATAGACAAAACTACACAGCAGAAGTAAAAACCATATGAAGTGAAGTGACTTTGTGGCCAAGTGTGGTGACCCATACTCGGAATTCGTGCTCTGCATTTAACCCATCCAAGCGCACACACACACACACACAGTAGTGAACACACACACACCCGGAGCAGTGGGCAGCCATTTTAGCTGCGGCACCCGGGGAGCAGTNGCGCTGGTCATTCACTCCCCCACCTACAATCCCTGCTGGACCCGAGACTTGAACCCACAACCTTCAGGTTCACCTTCGGGTAACAAGTCCGACTCTCGGACCATTAGGCCGCGACTGCCCCCTGATTTATGATATGATTAATGATTGTGCACATACTCTGTTTTTTAATGAAACTGTTTATATATAAATGGTATAACTGAGGTAACTGATGTCTTTTGAGATAATGTGTGATGATATAGACATGCATGCAGTATAAAACCAAACAAGGAGACTTCAGACACCAAGCATGTCCTGGCTGTCTGATTATATTTTAGTTAAGGGAAAATTGATATATAAAGTAAAAACCGGTTTATCAAGATAAAGTAGACCCTCTGTCAGACTTAAATTTTAAGAGGTCGACCGATCAGTCAGGAGGCCCAGACTTAAGAAGAAGAAAAAAAGAAAACAGACCTCACAGAGCCTACAGGTGTCCACTGTGCCCCTGTGAGCCCCATGAAGAGTTCATTGAAACAGAGAGATAGAGACAGACACAGAAAGACGGTGGGTGTGTGCAGCCTTTACAGACAGAGAAGCCAGTCCGCAGGAGAAAGCGAATTAGAGGAAGATAAAGACAGGCAAGAGAAAGACACACTGAATGGATGCGCTGACCCGTGGAACACAAAACACAAACTGCGCAAAGGCTCTAGTGCATTCACAGCATGCGGTGTGTAATGAGAAAAAGACACACTGCAGAGGCCTACTTCTGCCAAAAGATACACAACCTCACATTTTCTTTAGTGACTACACAAAACACTGAGCGTGCTTTGTGAAATTCCAGATCCTCAGCCGCTCCTGTCCACCGTTTACTCCTCTCCCAGACACCTTACAATAGTGTCTCACTACAGCTGTGTCTCATTCATTAATTAGACTCAATGAGCCAGATGTAAGTACATGAGAAGGCACAGCATAAAACACACTCACAATGAATCTGATATTCATTTTCAAAAAACTAAGGGTGCTTGTAATTTCTTTAATTGCACTTCCTTGTTTCTATTCCTTGTTTCCTTGCACCTCCCTTTGAGGACACTAGGAAATGATGGCAGGAAACAAGAGCAAACATACAGCGTTTGTTAAATGAGATGTCCTTGTCAGTGAAGAATCGCTTACTGATGACGCAGTGGACTCTGTGTGATTACACACTGAATAAGCATCAGTGAAAACTTTATTGTATATGTCTATTACATGCACTATGACATCTCAAATGCAGTTATACACATTTTAATTGACTTTCATCCAGTGACCCACTCAGTCATTCACTTCTAGTAAATGCTTAATCCTAATCAGGGTCGCAGTGGATCCGGAGCCTGTCTCAGGAAATCAAGAACAATTTGCACTCAAGTCTCCATCACTGAACAGTTCATAACTTCAGTTTGATGCAGTAGACTTTAAGTTACTCTGATGCTCATACTCATAATGTGCTCATAAGCTCATAAGTTCCTGTTTACACAGTTGCACTTTTTTAATATATAGCACACAGTCATAGAAGAGAAATGACTTATAATAGCACTATCAGGTGTCACTCAGATGAGGATGGGGTCCCTTTTGAGCCTGGTTCCTCTCAAGGTTTCTTCCTCATGTTGTCTCGGGGAGTTTTTCCTTGCCACCATCGCCTCTGGCTTGCTCATTAGGGATAAATTTAAAATTTATATGTGGAATTTATTTCTGTGAAGCTGCTTTGTGACAGCATCCATTATTAAACGTGCTATACAAATAAAATTGAATTTTGAAGCAAATATCATTATTTGTTTTTTAGGAGAGGTGGAGCATCAGTTTTCTTTACTAGTGATCCTAAAACACAGTACTCCTTGGTCACGCCTAGACCGTCATTAGACCACTCTTCCAAGGTCCTTTGCTACCCTAATAACAACAATAATTTATATCAAACACTACATCATATATCGTGACTTGGTCTCACACACAGACCAGAAGGAATCCAGGTGCTATTCATCATGTTATTCACAAGATAGAGTTAATAAACTAAGGGTGCCAATTTCCAAAGAATTTAACTCCAAATGACAGGGAACTCTTGTGGTCTTTTTTTATTGCATCACATAACATAAGCAGTCTGTCCCTGGAGGGATATCTGGATTAGTGGTTAGGCCACAATGCTCTCACTGCTGTGGCCTGGGTTCAATTCCAGGCCAGGAAACCAACCCTAGCCAGTGGGGTTGCATGCAACAATGCACTCTCAGTGCCGGTCCCAAGCGTCAGGAAGGGTTAGACTGCATTTTTGACACGGTTTAGTTTATGTGTCTGGTCACCAGGTGACACCGCTGGGGATTACCCTCGTCGGGAAAGAGGAACAACATAACATAAGCAGACTGTTTAAATGATCCTCTTCTTCCAAAAATGTAAACAGCCATTGGTCACTGAAGTCACTGAAACCTTCTCACCAATCTCCTGCCAGATCAGGGTTGGTTCCACATGGGAAGGAACCATGGCAGCTATCCAGTGTTTATAGAACAAAGGGTACATACTGTATATACAGTTGAGGTGGGTTTATATACACACTAGGCTACAGATATTCATATTCACCTCTTAATGTTACCATTTATTTCTGGTGTTAAGGCAATTAGAGTATCTACTTATTTCCAGAAGAGGTCATTTTAAAAACATAGTGAAGAAACAAGTGTATTTCAACTTTTATTTACTATATCAGATTTTTAGTAGGTCAGAATTTTACATACACTTTGATAGTGTTTGGTGGTGTTGCCTTTTAATTGCTTGAACTTGAATCAAATACTTGTGGTAGCGTTCCACAAGATTCTCACAATACTTTGCTGGAATTATTGCCCATTTCTCCTTACAGAACTGGTGTAACTTATGAGCCTTCTCGCTCAGACATGCTTTTTCAGTTCAGTCCACACATTTTCTATGCAATTCATTTTAGGGCTTTGCAATAACCACTCCAATACTTTCACTTTGTTGTCTTTAAGCCATTTTGTTACATCTTTGAAGGTTATATTGGTAGGAGAATGTAGGAGAGGAAGGCCAAAGAAGAGGTATATGGAGGTAATAAATGAGGAGATGAAGCTAGTGGGTGCAAGTGTTGAGGATGCNGAAAGAAGAAGATCATTGTCCTATCACAATGCTTCACAGTTAGGCTGGTGTTCTTCAGATTAAAAGCCTCACCCTTTCTCCTCCATACATAGTGCTGATAATTATGGACAAACATTTACATTTTGAATCATTTGACCACAAAACACTCTTCCAAAATCAAGATCTTCAGCTTGGTGATCTCCTGCATACTTCGATCTGCCTTTTTTATGGTGATCTTGGAGTAGGGGTCACTTCTTTGCGCAACAGCCTTTCAGGCTATAGAGATGTTGGACTCTCTTAGTAGTGGATGTACATATTTGATACTCGATGCCATTTCCTCTGTTGCTATCTTGGGGTTCAGTTGAACCTTTCAGACCAAATTTCATTCATCCTTGGGAGTTAATTTGTGCCTCTTTTCTGAATGATGCAGTTTCTGTGTGGTCCCAGGATTTTTAGGTTTGCATACAATTGTTTAGTTGTTTGGAAATGGCTCCTATGGAGGAACCAGAATTTTTTTTCCTGTGGTCTTGCCTGAGCTGCTTTAACTTTCACATGGTATCAAGGGCAAAAAAGCACTGGCTCTAAAGGTAGGCCCTTAAAACAGCCACAGGTGCACCAATCAAATTACTCTCGCTCCTAGTTCTAACAGTTGGCAAATCAGACACTTCTAAAAGTTATTAAATCAATTGACTTGATTTAATGAATGAATCTTCCAGACTGTTTACAAAGACAAACATCCTGGTGTATGTAAACTTCTGACTTACTGGAATTCTGATGTAGGGAATTTAAAGCTGAAATAAGTCTGTTTCTAATTGTTTTAAAATGACCTCTAATGTGATCAAAGTAGATACCATAATTGAAATTGGTGTAAGAAATGTATGATCACATGAAATGTGTGGAGTTGTGAAATACTGAATATCTTTAGCCTAGGTGTGTGTAAACATTTTGCCTTAACTACAGTATAACTAGAATTTTATTGTCACTGACTGACCACTGCATTCATGCTACTGGGAGATTATTTTACACTCATTCACACCTCGGGACATGTTAGAGTCACCNAGTTGTGAAATACTGAATATCTTTAGCCTAGGTGTGTGTAAACATTTTGCCTTAACTACAGTATAACTAGAATTTTACTGTCACCCCTCCAAACCCCTCCGAAATATTACCTGGATTACATATGCCACAATGTTATGAGGAACTAATCCAATTCAGGACTGACTGACCACTGCATTCATGCTACTGGGAGATTATTTTACACTCATTCACACCTCGGGACATGTTAGAGTCACCAGTCCATGAGATCATCAGAAAGTCCAAACATGTTCCGCTCAGAACTGTGGAGCTGGGAGATGGCAATGCTACCTGCTGCACCACTATGCCACCCATAACATTAAGCAGATTGGTGAATTCTAAAGGTGAAATTATACAATTTGTTTTTGTAAAACATCCAAAATATCTTGTTTCCATTTTTGGCAATAGTGTAATAAAACACATGCTTGCTCATGTCACCTCAAGCTGTGGAGCTACTATACATACTGGCCAGATAAAGTATGGATCAATGGATGTGTGTTTTTTTTTTTAACACATCAATGTTTTCTTGAATCTTATCTAGAGGTCATGGTCTCTCTCTCTGTCTGTCTGTGTAGACTGCACCAGGCTCATCTCTGAGTGTGTTTGCCCTGCGTCTGGGCCCAGGACAGGAGTTGCTCTCTTCTCTGCAGGCATTTGTAGAGGAGAAGCAGCTCAAAGCTCCATTCATCATCACATGCGTGGGCAGCGTGACAAAGGCAACCCTTTGACTGGCCAATGCAACGGCAGACAACACTAATCAGGTCTATATCAGCTATATGGATATAAAGCGAAATATGCACTAGTTTCGCCTTATGATAAACACGGTAAATCGGTGAAGATACTCTATGTTCTGTGTCTGAGGGTTGCTTCTTTAGTTGTGCAATAGAACCATGAGGCTAATGTTGCACTGTGCGTGTCTAAATCCTTATAAATATAAAATAGTGTTTAACATACATTTTTATGACTCATGAAATAGTTTTTATTGGTGTGTGTATGTGTGTGTGTTTATAGGTGATTCGGCTTCAGGAACGATTTGAGATCGTGTCTCTGGTAGGCACTCTAAACACCGAGGCTCATCTGCACATCTGCCTGGCTGATAAGGAGGGTCGGACCATCGGTGGTCACGTTCTGGGTGACCTGGAAGTGTTCACTACAGCAGAAGTGATTCTCGGGGAAGCCACTGATCTGTACTTTACCAGAGAGATGGACAGTAAGACTGGCTTTCCTGAGCTGGTCATTCAAAAGCGTCTGGAGTAGACATAACCCATTTTAGTGCACTACTGAGAATGATGTGTGTACACGATGTTTAGCTCTAATTCCATCTAATACAAGGACCTCTTGTATCATAAAACCACCAGCTTCATTTTAAATAGTGTATTCTTAAATATTAAGCATTAACTGAAGAATTCTAATGAACAGTTGCATGAATTAAAGTTTGGGGAATGTTTTTAAAAGTGTATTTTGGGGCTCTCGAGTGAAGAGAAAAGTGTTCACCCCAATTGAGTTCGAATCCTAACAATGACTTGTCAAAAATGAATAGATTGAAATGATGATTAGGCCATCAGGTGACAGAGTGATTGGGCACCATGAGGCATTAGGAAAGGAGACTGAAACAGGTGGTGCACTTATGAAATGAGAGAAAGTGACAGGGTGAATCAACACAGTATTATGTTTTATTACCGCAATGCATAAAGGACATGATTGTATAATGAGTTGTGTTCACTCTTCAGCGAGCCCTAAGCAGAACACAGGTACTTCAATCAGTACAGCTTATAAATCACTGGGTTTCATTAAGTGCATCAGGAATTATAAGCTTTTGATACATGTCTCTTCATTGTATCATAATTACGTAATAAAAGAAACCTGTTGGTAATTTTCTGCTCAGTGTGCAGAGGTAGATCTGCCAAAATGACCTTGAAATCAGCAAGACTCTGAATATATACATGAGCTTCAAAAGAACAGACACTTGTCTTTTAGGCAGCATGATTATGTGACCATCAGCTGGCCTGAGGAAAAACAGAGGACTAAATTTATGAGACATTAGTTAAAGGCATGGCTCATTTGTGGCCGTTGTCCCATTGGGATTGTTTAAATATAAGTGGTACTTGAGAAAGCAGCAGTGCAGTAAGGATGGCAAGAGTTTGCTTTTTCTGACATGATGCTGAAGCCATGTATCAGTCTAGTTAACTCCAGAAGTATTTGCACCCTTTAAGAAAACGGACTAAAACTATTAAGTTACTAAATTCAAAAATTCAAAAAACTGTTTTTTAATAATATGTATAACTAACTGAACTCAAAAGAGGATGAAGGTTATTGACACAGTTGTGTAATTGTGATAAAACTACATAAGCAAAATGAACAACAACGAGGACAATAAATTAAAAAGTTCCAATTCTCTGGAATTTAAAATATCCAGAAGGCACATGGGACAAGCAGATTTCAGATATCTGGCTATTGGTTTTCTTATTCAAGCAGGTTTAACACTCAGAAAAAGAAAATAACCCTAATTACTGCTTTCCTATGCTTTTGCTATGTAGCTATATTTAAACATGTTGCACTTCAGCGTATTATGCCACATCATGATGCTGTAACTATAGTGCACTTGTTCTGAATCCAAACACTGCTGCTGTCTGTAGAACTATTTTTACGGACAGATGACAGACAATCTTTTCATAAAAAAAAAAAAAACTTTGAAAAATAAAATCTGTCAGATAACTCTGCTGCTAGCACAGCATGCAGTCACTATGACTCTTGCAGTGATCTTGTTTGTTCTGTTTGTATTTTATTCAAATAAAACTAAGATTGCGTTTACATCCACCTCCAAATATGGTTACAATCTCTTACAATTTCATCCAAATCCCAAATTATACAGTATCTGTGGTCCACTGGTGGTCCATTTCCATTGATGGAGGTGGTAGAGGTGGTAGAGGAGGGCTGGCAAATTGCATGAATCAATAAATGGATTAGTCGGTAAATGTGTACTCCCAAGATGCAATGATATGGTGGATGTACCTGAAAAATGGCCAATGAGTAAAGCTACAAGGCAGACGTCACCTAATAAACCAGCAAAAGTGTAAATAGATTACATTTGAAATGGACCATGTCTTAAATACAAACATTTAGCTATCACAGACTGGTGTATAAAAATATATACTATTTCTTCATGATCTTCCATTGTACCATCAGTATAAAGAAAGTGATTTGTGACACACAAACACAGAATAACACACATACACACATACACAGTCAAATGAAAACAATGACTTTTTTTAATGATGGTCATCTTCTCTTGTGGTCTGACCACAAGAGCCACCACCTCTCACGCTCTCTTGCTATAAAATCAGGAAAACTAGACACTCAGCTTATCTGTGGATCCTTTTCGGACCTTGATCAAGCGTTATGTCTCCCTACAGACTGGCTCCTGAATCCTTTTTCAATTTTACTCACTGATCTCCAGGATCACTGGGAATGTGGAGGACAATCAGTCCCAAAGGGTAGAGGGGTCAACACTCTCCACCAGCAGACTGAGCAAACACACCAAAACAAAAGGCCAGAGATGCCTGCAGAAATGAGCTTTGTGCTGAAACACTTGTGGCCAGTTCCATTTAAGCCTGCATTTGCCAGAATCCTGTTGTTCCCCCAACACACACTTAGGCCTGTCTCTCTTAATGAGATACTGTGTTCATTAGAGATGTTCAGCCCACTCATACACTGTCTGCATGTGTCTTAAAGCATATGGCTGACGGGTAACGTTAACTGAGGGCAGGTGCTCAGGGTGCCAGATGGCTATGTGTCGATGCTAAGCAAAAGTATATATACATACAGTATATACACTTCCCTATGTATGATATCTGAGAAATCAAAGTTACAGCTTTACATCTGAATATTGTAACTATTACAAAGCAATGACAGTTTCAAAATACCTAAATATAAGGCTTCTCATGGAAAACTTCATATAAAACAATTCCACGCATTTTTTAATCAGTTTAGGTGGACTGACCAGAATCCAGGTTTCTGTGTTAAAGATCTCTCTCTCTCTCTCTCTCGCTCTCTCTCTCTCTCTCTCTAATCCATTCCTGATGGAAACCCAATCAAGTCCATGTGCTCTGAACCTCTCACACTATCCACTGATCCACTGACCTGTCATATCCTGCTCATGTTTTTGCATGAACCATCTTTACTCTTGTCTTTCAGGTTATGAATATTCTCCTAATAGTTTGTATCATCAGACTTTCA
>CM074963.1:12387581-12398821 GCA_037577455.1 Pangasius macronema
CCTGATGGAAACCCAATCAAGTCCATGTGCTCTGAACCTCTCACACTATCCACTGATCCACTGACCTGTCATATCCTACTCACGTTTTTTTTTTTTTATGTCACAGCTATTAATGTACACCACCACTGATCTGCTGTAATCTCAAGATTATATCAGTATTAATGATGTGACACTTTTTGCATGAACCATCTTTACTCTTGTCTTTCAGGTTATGAATATTCTCCTAATAGTTTGTATCATCAGACTTTCAGCTGCTCGTACTTTTTGTAAAGTTGCTCTTGGTAATTATTGAATGAAAAATGTAAATCAGTATATGGATTTGGGAGTTTAGACGTTCTTCTCTTCTTGGGCTTATCCTCTTTTTGAGGTTGAGGCCTAAAATGATCTTGAACTTTGTTTTGTTTTGCCTGTTTCAGCCAATATGTTTCCATGCACTACAGGTGCGTATTTAATCATCGAATCAAGACAAATCAATTAAACATGACTGACTGAAAGCCTTCCTCATGACTGAAAGAGCGACTTCCTGTTTTCTTTTACAACAATCAGTCAAGTTTCGAATTAGTCATGGAGCTTTGCATGAGGAGGATTATGGCTATCTGCCCACCTCTCATCCTGTCTGATTCTTAGCTTTCTCCCTATTTTTTGATTCCAGACACCCCTTCAGTTCCCTCTAAGCTTTGAGAGTCAACTCGTGCTGAGCTGTGTTATGAAACGTCCTGAAGCTGTGTTTTAAATATGAAGATGTGTTGAGCGGTGTCCTCTTTACTTGATGAATCTTCACCGATCTGTGTGGGCGAGCTCTCAAGAAGTTTTATCACTGAACAAGGCGAAAGGTTATTAAAAAGAACAGCTTCAGATTTACTGTGGTGAAAAAAAGTGAGCAATGTGACAAGGCACAAAGGTCAGGCAGATCCTCTGTGCCTTACATAAGGTGTTAATGTAACTGAATGTATTTACATGGAAAGACCCTGTTGGGATCATCAGCTAAATATGAAATTAAACAATATTACCGATTGTAAACAAGTTTTTTTTTTTTTGTCTTTTCTTATAATTACTGCGCATTATTATGTCCTTATGACCAACCCTCCAAGTAGTCATATGCTGAGGGTATTTGATGGAAATAGGCAATCTTTTGAGAAGAAGGAGGAGGTCTTGGCCACCAAGGCCACCAGGATGTACAAAGAGGCCATTATGTGCAGATATATTTAATGGGAAGAAGAAGGTCAGCTTTACTATTGTTGTTCCATATTAGTCCTTGTGGCTACAGTTGCAGTGGTATAGAGTTTAGATAATAAGGGGAATGTCTACATGTTCGTCTTTATCCTGGTCAGGTTCGAGGTGGATCTGGAGCCTATTGCAGGAACACTGGGTGTGAGGCAGGAATACACCCAGGAGGAGATGCTCAGGATCGAATCAGGAACCCTGGAGCTGTTTGATGCCAGCATTACCTGCTGCACCACCACACCACCCTGAACATGCACAGAGTTACCCTTTATGTTAAATAACATATATAACGTAACATTCCCAACAAATCTACTGACCATTATTTCTTTCACACTTTCCATTTTCTGACACAGTTTAATGTAGTGGATGGTAGCAGGTGGGGGGGTGTTTTCACATGGGTCTGCATTATAAGGTAGGTGTGCCCTGTTAGATTGATTGTTTAAACAATTGATAGCTCTGAATGTCTTCTCTTGGTGTGAGCCCTGGTTTGAGTGAAGACTGCATTTGTTCTTAAAAAGGATAAACCAACATGAAAAACAGAGAGCTGTCTATGGAATAAAAACAATCCTTTAAAGAAGACTTTGAGAGCAGAAATATAGATGCCATACCACAAGATGCAAACCACGAATCAGCAGTAAGAATCAGAAGACCAGATTAGAATTTGCAAAGAAATACAGAGAAGAGTCACGAAAGTTCTGGACCCAAGATTAACCTCAATCGACTGATGATCTATGATCCAAAACATACAAACTCATCAGTCATGCATGGTGGAGGTAGTGTCATGGCTTGTGCTTGAATGGCTGCTTCCTGAATGGGCTCAGTAATCTTTAATGATGATGTAACGTATGATGGTAGCAGCAGAATGAATTCAGAAGTCTACAGAAACCTCTCAAAACAAACAATGCCTGAAAGAAGACCCAAATGTCTTCAGTCTATAGTTAAAAACAAAAGAATTGGCCTTGCCGTTCTAATACTTTTGGAGGGGACCATAAATAAAGGAATAGGTTTGGCCGTAAATGAAGTGTATCCCTTACCATGTATTTATTTAATCAATTCTCAACAAGCAGAAATATAATGTGAAAATGTGCACTACTGTACGATGAATGAAAAGAGCGATCATTGACCAAGAAAATCACACAGCAGTGGGTGGTCTTGTACCTTAACCATTACATCATTGAACAACCTCCAATATGCTGCTCTTAGTTTAAAGACCATCACTGGTAATATAAGGCTTTTTAAAAGATGAATGCAGAATAGCATACGACCATCACTAATATCCTATATTTTGACTGGCACGTCTTGACCAGGCTTCTCCTTTCTGTCTCAGAAACACCACCATAACACAGGGGCTAGCAACAAAACACAGAGCTTTGAAGAGCTAAAGTGTAGATTGACACATAACCCTCTCAAAATTATAGGTTTCAGGTTGTCATTGTGATGGCCAGGACCCTCTCATTTGAGGCACTCCTGCTGAAATAGAAAAGAAAGTCCTAATGGATTTGCTCTCTTTCATCTGGCGTATGTCCCAAGGTTAACACATTGTGAGGAGCTGAACTGGTCCACTGGCACCTTGAATCGGTTCTTGCTGTTCAGCCATGACTGCCCAATGAAGTAAATGAGATTTTTTTTTTTTTTTTTTGGAGTGGGTAACTGCACTCATCCTTCTGTCCTCACCTGCAGTGCTTCATTTTGGCTGGAAAAGACCAGCGAAAGGATGAGCAAATGAATGTGACAACAAGCTAACTTGTATTATTAAGATATTTATTGCTACTTCCAAATATCTAAAAGCTGAGCACAAATCCCCACAGAGACACTTCAAAATCTAGTGGAAAAGCTTCCCAGAAGAGTGGAGCTTATTATAACAGCAAGGCAGAACTGCATCTGGAATGGAAAAAGCACATATAGGTGTGATAGTCAGATGTCCACAGACATTTGGCCATATAGTGAATACTCACCTCATATCCTGCTGAAAAATCCAACTTGTTCTAATAAGCTACCAGTTTCCAAAACACAAAGATGGTAGACCATCTTTGCCAGCTGAGAAGTTATTTTCCAGTTCCATTATCACCTGACCAATTAATGTCTGATATTTTCGAAGTGTCTTATTTTTGTGCTATTTTCTTAAAAACTACCTTTCTATGATATAGCATTAGTAGTGATGAGGAGCTAGAAAAGATGTTCTATCAGCTTTATTAGCTTGGCCTGGCTTTTTGTACCTGATAGCTGGTTAGACTATGGAAACTGGATGAAACTGGAGAACCTGGAGGAAACCCACACAGACACAAGGAAAACATGTGAACTTAAACAAAATATCCTGAAGCAGGAATTTGACCTGAAATTCAGGCAACAAATCAGGTTTTATAAAAAATAAAAACACTTACAGATCACAATGCACCTCTATTTTGACTATTTTCACTCATTATTTGGTAAAAACATAAGTATCAGTGCATGTATGTGTAAATATGCAGGACAAAAGTAATAATTGTGCATTCTTTAAGCCATAGCCATTACCCATGGCCATGATCTTCTGGTCAGCACACACTGTGTGGTAGTTTCACAAAATAACCATGGTCATGAATGCAAGGTTAAAGTTGACTATCTACTGAGCTCTACTTAGTTAAATCCCTCCTTAGAAAAGTGATACAATTTAGCCGAGTTCTGATCACATTCCTTCCAAAACTAGGAGAAATTGGCTAAAGCACTCTCATACACAGCACAAATGCCAACAATCGGCCTCAGAAAATAACTGCGTCCCACTCCAGCTTGAGGCTAACGGGAGGAAGCGCGTTTGTTATTAAAATCCTTTATGCCGGATGCTCATTCTCTGCATTTCCATGCTAATGGGAGGCTAAGGGCCCTCACGCTCTCATATTACGGGCTATATCAGGCCACCCGCCAGCGCGTTGTCTTGCTTTTTACAGAGTGCTTTCAATTCACATCAATTTAGGCCAATTAAACCATGCCGCATCCACCGAGAGTGCTTTAGAGCTGTGTTTCAACCCACTCCTTTCAATTAGACCAAAGGAAAAAGATCCCAGCTTCCATGATGCAGTGAAATTTTGAGACTTTTTTTTTTCTGTTATTTGCCTTCTTGAATTTCATTTTATCTTTCAGCGAGGAAGTCCTGGCATAAAAATAACGGGTGCAACACCTTGGGTTGTCCATGGGTGCAACTACGTTCTCTTTGTTTTCACCTTTACTAACTCTGATGGCTTATCCCAAATGCTAGTGTTTGAAAGAGTTTACAATAAATGACAACAAAATTGACAACAGTACACATGCCAATGTAGCTGGAGCATCATCGTGAGTTGTTAGCACACCTCTAATGCAGGCTTCCAGTTATAGTCATATCAAAATAGTCAAAGACCTTTACCCTAGTTGGATCAATTCCAAAATCAAATCAAATCATCTGCTGGTTACAGTAATAATTCCACATAAATCCTACAAACATTCAACCATTCGTTCTTCAGATTTCATGCTAACGTCAAGAATCTCGGACGGACATACATATGGAAGGATGGACAGATGACCCGAAAACATAATAACAGTAACATATTAGAACAAGCGCTGTAATATAATCCGTGATTTTCCTTGCAGCTTGACGTACATGTCAGAGCTGCTGTTACAGGAAATGAATTAACACATTCTGACCAATCAGATTAGTGCAGTGGTACATGGCTGTATAAGCAGATGCATATGGGATATAGTTCTTAGCTCCAGGCTTCCAAGACTGGGTTTTTTATTTGTTAGTTTGTTTGTTTTAGCACATATGGACAGTTTAGCTATACTCAGTGCCTATACCATAAATATTACTTAAATATTTGGGACTTTGTTTGTCAGGTTGTAGTGTAGAATATCCTTTTGTAAGTCTCGAAGCCGATCAGCAACACAGACCACCCCTGTAACCCCCCCACAGTAAAATCCTGTGCTGTTCTTCAAACCACTGTCCTACGTGATTCCATTATCAGATATTAAATGATCGGATTAATGGACCATAAAAGCCATTTTTGTAGCAGATTGTGGCCGGTTCAGTCTAAGTCAATTACTGGTATTAGTGTACTATTATGTGAAGCACCTTAACCATTAGTGGCCATCCAAACAATTTTTTTTCATGTCCAGTTTTAGGATTACTTGTATGATGTTGGGTCTGTTTGGATTCATGAAATATGCTTTTAAATGGAGAATCCTCATTTAATGTAGAATGTGGTTCAAAAGTGAATATGATAACAACAACAACAACAATAATAATAGTAATAATAGTAGCAGTAGTAGTAATAGTAGTAGTTTACTGCCATATTACATACACTAGCTCCGATGTTCTGCATTGCTACATGCAATCACCAAATGCAGAGGAAAGATAATTACAGTGCCAGAGTGAATGTAAAGCTCTCGGTAATAAGGCTGTACACTGAGAACTGAGTTTTATGTCTAGCCTGATACTGATTTACACAGGTATAGGAATATCTGTGGATCAAAAATATCCCTGTTGAAAAAAAAAAAACATAACTTACTAATACTAACTTACTCTACTTTGGTGATTAGCCGCCACATAATCATTGACATGGTGACATTTTCTGCTAGGAGGCATTTGTTTAAAATTAAGCTGTTCCTTTCTGCCAAGAAAAAAAAGTATTCAGGACAGAAGGCTTTTTGACTAGCTGTATATATTTGCCTTATTAACTTCAAGAGAGATTTTAAAAAAAATAAAAAATTGAATGGCTGATAAGGGAACTAACTTGTCTCGTGGATGTTCCACAACATTAAATGTAACTATAAATGGGCAAAAAGTAAGACATGTATTTCTTTAATGAATAAAAATGCACTTGGCAAATTGCTGTGGTGTAAGAGGAATACAACACTTTGGGTAACAGGAAAACAAGGAACTCCACGTCACATTGGACTGCATTGCACCACTTCTTTGTTGATTAATTTCATATTGATCATGTGGGGTCACTTGATTTACAAAATGGGATTATGAGAGACACTCACACTCTCCTCTTTAGTTTAGTTCATTTATTATACAAATAAATATTACGAACGTTGCTCTAACTATGAAGATGAATTTTGTGTGCACACGTTTAAATGAGTCATGTATGTTTTATTTAAGTCTTTTTCAGCATCCTGACATGCTGCTTATAAATGTGGAATAAAAGGCTTGGAGTTGCAGGAAATTCACAATGTCCATTGAGGTTGTTTTCCACTAATATCTGGCAACCCCTGGCTTAGCGTTAGAAGCATGATGAGGCAGCGATTAGCTTCTAAGCTGAACAAAAGCTGGAACCAGCTACTAGAAGATCTCAGATATACCACAAACAGTCCACACCTTAAACATATCTCTTTTCCTGTGTCTTTGATACATAAGCACTTTTTGCACTTTAAAAAAAATTAGTTATATATCTAGTTTATGTCTTTTATTTCCAAGTTATTTTTCTTTTAGTCATCTCAATCTTGCCTAGAAAGGCCCCAGATGCTGGTATGTCTAGCTCTCATTTAGACATAAAAACATACAGAAAGCAGCACATATCATTTCTATCCATTACAAAGCATTAAAAACGCTCCAACAGATTCCACATTTCTTTCAGCTTGATCTATTACAATTATTCACATCTTTTTTTCTAGATTATAATAACTGTCCCATAACAGCACTGAACAGACATACTTTACTGTAGATGAAGAATCTTGGACCCTTTTTTTTAAACGATGAGATAATGCAGAATATCTGAGGCTGTCAACTAAGCCAACTGTGATTGTGTATGAATTTCAGCCATGGTAGATAATGGCGCTCATTCTCTTTACCCGAACAAAACCAGCTTAAAGAAGGTGCTCTTCAAAGAGGCCCACGGTTCATGACCCTGGCCGAGCCTCGGAGGTGTAAATCGATCTTTTGTGCTGTTTGAATTCATCTTAAGCTTTTCATGTCGAGCTTTTCATGCATCCCAAACTGTTGCTAATCACAACATAGAAAAGGAGGACCATGAATAATGGCTTGTGTGGATTTTCTTCAAATGAATGAATTTATTTGGCGATTAAAGTACACATAATACTGTTTCACGGCCATTATACACATCAGCAAGCCTTAGAGCTTATTACCACTGCTATCTTCTTCACATGAAACAAAAAGACACATGGGTAACTGTAAACATGAAGTAACAGTGAAGTAACACAATTTTCCTCTAGCTGCTTTCTTCATTTATTCATTCATCCATCTATTCATCAACAGGAATGCACCCTGGATGGGAAGCGAATCCATCGCAGGGCACCACGAACACACACACACACACGCAGGCATTCACACCTAAAGGCCAGTAGTCTGGATATCAGTGTGTCAAAGAATTACTTTTTTACAGGCATTATGATCAGTTTCGGATCATAAGTATTCGCTTTTTCATGCTAATTCCAAACAATATAAAGTGCATACGGTATTTTATGTACAATATAATATACAATCCAAGTGATAGTAGAGAGAGAAGAAGAAAGGGATGTTACACCTGGTTCACAAACACAACAATTAAAGATTCGGGGAAGAATAATTGATAAGAACAGGGATAAATTGCTAGTACAAACCGTATAGCTAAGTAATTCACAGCGTAACATGGAATGACAATCTAAAAATGGTGTAAAAGTGATTCAGTGCAGTAACCTCCATTAACCCATAGCACTGCTGAATTCCTGAATCTGATTGGTCAGAAGGTGTTGATTGACAGTAGTGCTTACTGTAATTGTGCTTGCTCTAATACTTTAGTGTTTCTGTAGGTCACATTGATCATGGGAAATAATTTATGCTGAGTTTTCCTAGCTTTGCCTTGCCTTGCCTTCACTTGCCTGGGTCTTATCCTTTGTTATAGATCTTCTAGTTTTTGCTTCTTCCCTTGCCTGTGTTTGTTTATTAGTTGTTTGTAAAGACTGTCTTGCATGGTGGACGCTCCACATAATCTAAGACGAATAATAACCAGAATAAAAACTTCTGTTATTTAACAAAGTAAAATGTATAATCCTTGATTAGGTGAAGAGGAGCCATTTATTTAACATTGATGGAAGGAGTCTCCAGTGTCAGTGCTTTGCAACAGTCAGTAAGTGTTCTGCCAAGGGGATTCTTCAGGACAGAGGGGTTTGTGCTTTTTAATATTCACCTTTTTATCAGGTGTAACACCTATCATATAGATGCACTTTTTTAGATTTATGTCAGGTTAATGCCAGAATTGGCTGCAGACTTTAATTCCCACAATGCACCACAGGCTACAAACATGGCTTTCCAAAACATGCAGCCATTAGTCACATTCACAGTCACCAGACCTCTGATTACGTATACCTGGACCTAATCGCCACAACACCCTATATACACTCACTCCAAACACACACACACACGCACACACACACACACACACACATGGTGTGAAGTATTGTTCAGTTACCTCTTTCCTGAGTTAGGGCTGGTCTCAAGACAGTTTCTGCACTGACATGGACTTGTCTCTAGGTTCTTTGACATTTGTACTTGGCCTTGTCTTGGTCTTGACCATGTTTGTAAAAATAATGATTGTGTTGTCCTTCCTTCTCACATGGATAAAGTATGACAAGAAGTCATTTCTACTTGTAGAAAACATAGCCTAATCATTCGAGCAATGTATGAATGGAGCCAGTCAGTTAAAGTAAAAGCTTGGCCTCTAAAAGGACTTGATGGTTTTCTATTTTGATCTTGACTCAGTCCCACTTTCATTTGGAATCAGTCTTTACTTGGCCTGAACCCCCTTGAGACTACGTCTTGAATAAATCTCATCTAGTCCTGGTCTGGAGCTTGGACAATGGTGGTCTCTGTTTGACACTGAAATGTTAATGCTAACGGTCAAACAGATCTTGACCCAAATAATGGAGAGCTAAACCTATTAAATAAATATACTATGAATTTGCATAGCCACCATATTCAATTGCTGTGAATATTCACAGCAAGAAGCAGGTACAATAATGATGGTCTGTGATGTTGATGTTCAAAATTCATTTACGTTCCCCTTTGTGCCGCCTCATTATGTCCAAGGCCGATTCATTAAGTAATTGGTCCCTGGTTGTTTACGAGTATTAAGGTTGTCTATTCAGGAGCCTTTGAGAGGCACATTGTTCTTAGGTTGCATGTTATGAATACGAATGAGAGCTGGTCTTGATGTTCACAAATACTACAATAGCAGGTATGCTGTCTGAGGATCAGCACAGATTCCACACACATATTGATAACGACAGGGACTGATGGGGCATTCTGATCCAGGAGCAGTGCTGGACGTGAATGCTGCTTGTGCTTGGTGAAGTCTGATTGGTCAGACCTGGTTCTCTGCTGAATGGCCCTGGACGTGTATCAAGAGCTTGTTCATTGAATTCACCCTGCACCTAATAAGAGTGTAGTTTTAATGCATTCAGCCTCCACAGAAAGCGGCCATGTGTACATTTATGTGCGCTCATTGTTTGATTACAGGCATGGAAATAAGAAACTTTTTTTTTCTCCTTTTCATGAATGCCGGAATACTGTCTGGGAATGTGAGCTGATCTGACCTGACTGAACAGGATGAGAGTGGAAGAAAATGGTGAAAAGATGAAACAGTTGCAGATAGGCATTTGAGGAGAGTATAATGTAGAAGAAAAATATTCTAATGAAAATACCTAAATAGATTTTCATTTATTTATTTACACACATTCATACACACACATAATCAGACCTAGGGGTAATTTAGAGTAGCCAGTCCACCTACCAGCTAGGGAGGTTGGAGGAAACTGGAGAACCCAGAAGAAACCCACATGGACATGGAAAGAGCAATGGGTAGCCATTGCACCACCATGCCGATTATAATAAAATAATAAAATATATGGGCTTGGGCATATTTATATTGATGGTTGAGCTTCTTCTTTCTGGCCAATTTCCACCTGCATGTCTTTCTGGTGATGGCTGACCAAGAGATTGTGTGGCCTCATATATAGTCAGAGTAAACAATACAGTATTTTAAATCAGTTTTCTTTTCTTTTAAATCGTCATTCGTGCATGTCAGTAATTGTGCTCCATGGTTTTGAGAAAACAGTTCTAATGAAAATGATTTTTGTGGAAAAGTAAGTAGCTTCTCCAAATTTTGGTGGAAAGTTTGAATCTGTTCTTCATTTCAATCTCAATCTCTGTAATGTTTTGCACAGACAGTACTATCACTCCATTAAATCTGCACTCCTAATTCTGTTGGTATTGATGACAGTCATTAATTGTCATGCATTTATTTAACTCAGTGCTGCTGATTTTCAGTCCATCGTTACGATTCGAAGCAACATTTGCACCTACTCTTCTGCTAAGTTTGTACAGACTCAGCATTAATCAAAATGTCATATTGTCTCACTTTGTTGTCTTCAGTGTTGTCTGCACTTTATTGGTCATTGTCGATTGTTGAGCTGTACCAAACCAATCACCACCAACACTATTGTGTTGGCAAGAAAAGAATCTTCAAGCGATTTTATAGATTACAATCAGTATTGCTCATTCTTTTGAGCAGTACCAGTAATTCTGGAGTTATCTGTATTAACAGAATAATCCAGTGAGTCATATGCACCCAGTGAGCTACATGACATTTAGGATAAGGGCAGTGCCTGTTTGGTGACGTGTGAACACTGTTTTTGAGCTCGAGAGCAGTCCAGAGAGCTGATCCCTGATGCTCTTCAACATGGTGATATGAAGTTAGCTTCAACTGAACCCTGGTGTGGTCCATATCATCCCTGGATGCTATCCATGCTCTATGCCTCATTCCCAGTAACATGATTGGTTCAACTTGTCACACTACTTCCACTTTTCAAAAGTTTCCACTTTTGTGCCATGAGACTGGAGCACTGGAATTAGTTCACCTTCGGGGTATGCATTGGTATGCATTGAGAGCACTTACAAAAACATGCATGTGTGCATGGCTAAAGATATTTTTTTGTACAAGGTTGATTCCACATTTGCAGGCAGAGCTTTCCTGCACAGTGACATGCCATGCATCTTCTTCTTCTTCTTCTTCTTT
>CM074963.1:12404984-12419326 GCA_037577455.1 Pangasius macronema
TGTGAATGTAGTGTACCTTTTAAAAATGATTTTCAGGTAAGTATTTGAATGTTAAAAATCAAATTTCACTTATAATATGTACAATATTTCACTTGCAATAAAGACTGTGGGATGAAACAGACATGAGTGAAAGTATTGTACATCTTTCCAGTGCTAGAACAATACAGTAAAAAGTAATTCAGAGGTTTCAGTCCCAGAACAACAAATTCCTCCTTCTGCAGAAGTAGTCCTCTGTCTGACGGGACAAGCTAGAGAGATTTAGAGCTTAAATTACAAGTACCTTTGACGGAAGGACTTCTAAACATTCTGCAAAAATGCATGTTTTAAGCATGTGTAAGCAGTTTTTTTGGGGGGTACTTCTATCAGTAAAGGCACCCATATTAAAGTATGTGGTAATTGTAAGTACAGAATGCTTCATCATCGCTTGACCTCCAATAGAGACCTTGACATAAAGCCAAGGTGCGAACACATTAGTAATGCACTTCAGTGGTGTGACACCTCGAAGCTGTAACTGTACTGTGCACCGCTCATTCTGAATCTCGCCCCCTGCTGCACTACACACATTTTCCGAGGTGCCGTCTGGGTGTAGAATGAATTTTACGCAGCTGATTAATTACTGTGTGTGAATAACAGACAATCTTTTCAAACTCAGGAAACCACCGGTCTGTAGAAACACTGAAACCGAGCAAAATAAAGTGCAGCGCAAAGCCGTCATATAGCTCCTTCTATAAACGAGATATCTTGCAGTTAAATGTATGTATATTGCAGTTAAATATCTTTCAATATATATATATATATCGAGAGAGAGAGAGAGAGAGAGTGTGAGTAAACTGTAACCAGACCAGGGTAATGTAAACACCACAGCTCATAGCCAAAACTCTTGCTAAAAGGTTAAAAACATGCTGTAGCAGAAGAAGTTATTAGAAGAGGATAATCATGTGCATTAATACAGACTAAAGGAAACATAAGTATATGCTTGTGCTCTTGTTCTGTATTAGTGTAATGTGCATGTATGAAGCCTCCGAGGCTTTGCTCCACTGTTGCTGATTTTCTGCCTCCCACTGAAACCGAGGAATCTACATTTGTCTCTTTCAGTCTAAAGAGTGCAATGGAGTCCGCATACCTGTTGATACGACTAAACCCAACCCTAACGAGGTGGAGTTTGATAATCTCTATTTGGACATGAATGGGATCATCCACCCATGCACACACCCTGAAGACAAGTGAGTATTTTACTCTGACAGGAAGTTAAAGCCATGGTTTTTGGAGACTTGTACTGATATCTGTGGGTTGTTCTCCCCTCACCTCCCCCCCAGGCCTGCACCCAAGAACGAAGATGAAATGATGGTTGCAATCTTTGAGTACATTGACCGGCTCTTCAACATCGTTCGACCACGTAGAGTTCTTTACATGGCGATCGATGGTGTTGTAAGTATTCAGGCTCAGCGTTTGGACCTTCAGAGTTCAGACAGCTGGTTCATTTGAGGTGAATCAAACTGTACAATGACCGAATAGGAAATCGGGTTTCAGTTAAAGAAAAAAATTGTCAGTCCAAAATGCCTTAGATTAAGAGAAATGGATGAAAGAAAAAAAAAACCCAAAAGCCTGACTGAAACAACATCAGATTGGTTTAAAACTCAGCACTCGTTCTGTCTGTCTGCGAGTTTAAGTTCCCGTGTTGCCCTCTGTCTCACTTCCTGATTACCTAGTGAGAAGAAAGCGTATGTCGGAGTAGCCAGCAACCTTCAAAAGTAAAGTGTAAAGTGTCTGGTGGAATGTTTTTGAAACTGATGTTAGGTTGCACTTAGCCTTTAGCATTTTTACCAGAGCAGTGTAGATTATGCTTTGTATGTTTGGCTCTGTTAAAAGTCTTGCAGCATATTTCAACATATCTGGGGAAAGGTATGAAGTGTGTATTGTGCCCTTCTTTAATGGTGAATGGGGCGTCTTCTCTTTAGGCTCCCCGCGCCAAAATGAACCAGCAGCGATCCAGGCGATTCCGGGCCTCCAAAGAAGGAGTGGAGCTCACTGAAGAAAAAAAGAGAATGAGGGAGGAAATTTTCCAGAGGGGTACGGCACTTGTTTTTCTCTCAGTTCTTCTCGTTTCATCGACACTGTCTCTTGGTTGCACTTTATCTTTCTGGAGCATCCTTACGAATGCTCTTCAGTTGGAGTGTAGTGCTTTTAGTCTTTCATTATTTATAGTACAGTTTGTTTATATTATGGTATGTTAAATGTACTCAGAGTTTTATGAATATGATGAATTATTATTATTATTTTTTTTAAATATATAATTAATATTGCTTTTTATTTTTTCTCACAAGGTGGTTATCTGCCTCCTGAAGAAATAAAAGAGCGGTTTGACAGCAACTGCATCACTCCGGTAAGTTAATTGTGTGTGTTTGTGTGCGCGCATTTAACTTTTCTTGCGTTAAAACTGAAATTTTCCATCTGTGTTCAGTTAAATATTGTCTTACAGCAGCATATAATGACAACAGATGTAAAATAATAATAATAATAATAATAATAACAAAGTAATACCTTTTGTGAGAGAAATCCAGATGAACAGCACTGTGCACATATGCTTATAATACCCATATACTGTAGTATACACAGTAGAGTGACTAATAGTGCAGATATGCTGATGCATGCGTCTAATAAACGTTAACCAAAAAGCTGTGCTAGGTATCGTAAAACAATGCAGCGACATTTCAGAGAAAAATACAGAACGGTAATTGGACATCGTTTTCCACCCGATTCTTATTAGGTGTTATTCTGGTGACACATTTATGCATGCTGTGCTAGACCCCTTTCCCTGTTGTGTCCGTGTCCACTTAAAGTCCTCCACTTGGTCTGCTATATCAGTGTTTCTGAAAATTCCACGCTGTAGATGGTACCAGTGCAGCAGCATGGGTAATGGTCAACCCTCTTTAGCGCAGATACACTCTCGCTCTCAGCCAGTCAGGTCAAGCACACGGCACACAAAGCAAACTGAGAAAAGGCTGCATTTACGCCACCTTTATTTTTCAAATTGGGGCAATTCTGGTTTGGTGAAGATGGATTGGATTTATTGATTTCTGCTGTTAAATACACCTACATGTTTTCTGCAGAGTTGAACGCTTCAATCCGTCTCGTATCACAATAAACTCTGGTGTAGCAAACAATTTTATTTTAAATGCTTCAAGGCATTTTGCTTAATCTCCATTTACATCTAGATTAATATTGCTAATAATTAAATTTGAGGAATGTTTTGTGTTTTCATGTAAAGGGCACAGAGTTCATGGACAACTTGGCCAAGTGTTTGCGCTACTACGTTGCAGACAGACTGAGCAACGATCCTGGATGGCGGAATGTCACAGTAGGTCATACAGCACTTTTTTTTTTGTGTGTGTTCAGGCTTTAATGCTTTTAGCTCTTGTCTCTCTAAAGTGCTGCGTAAAGCCTTTGTCCATTCTTCTATGGAATTAAATGGAAGAGATCTCGGTAGTCATGTGCATGGACTAAACTGGATCTCTTTGATTCGCAGGTCTTTCTCTCTGATGCCAGTGTTCCTGGAGAAGGGGAACATAAGATCATGGATTTCATCAGGAGACAGAGAGGTAAGCTCCCGAACCAAGTGCTGACTCAAATGGCGTAATTATGATCTGTTCTGTACTGATGATTATATCTAACTGTGGTCACACTGGGAAGACCAGTAAAGGAGCAGACGTAATGAACAATTTTTGCTGAGCAAACACTTCTGGCATTCACCTGTCCCATCATGCACCTTGCTCCAGAAGGGGAGGGGTGTGAACCAGAGAGCTGGCAGAGTTGACATAGCTACCATTTAATTGCTAATGAAGTGTACCATTATTGATTGTAATATTATCTGTAATATTACAGGTAGCAATGCAAACACTGTTAAGGTCGTACTGATTGCGTTTTTGAAAGTTGTTTCCTAGTAAATAGTAAACAAACCTCTTCCACACAAAGCAACTTAAGTGTCCTCTACACTGTACTTTTCTATAATAGTGCATCGTAAATGTTCCCTGTAGTTTTGCTTTGCTGTGTTGCTAATTCAGGCCTTAGTCAAATGTTAATTTATATATATATTTTTTTTCCCGCTCAGCTCAGCCCAATCATGACCCTAACACACACCACTGTCTCTGTGGTGCTGACGGTAAGTGAATCTTTAATTATTTCATTTATTCCATTCCCTTAACTACAACACTTGTCAAAGAGATGGGCTTTATACAGAGATGTATTGAACCGAAGCAGAATTCGCCCTGTATTTGTGTCTACTGCACTGGACAGAAATTGCTGTAATAAGCTTGTTGGTGCTTGAGAGGACTGCACCGTCTAGTAGCGCTCCGAATCTTTTATGAACAGGAGAAATTGGCAGGCGTGCAATAATAGCAGTAAGGACTGTAACAATCAGTGGTGTATGATGCCCTTGGGTGACAAAGGAGGAAAAATATTGCCTGTAGGTTTGAAAGGAGCTCGGTGTGTCTCTTCCCTTCAGCAGCTCTAAAGGTGTCCCTGTTGCTGCTGTGCAGTGTAAGAACTGCAGACCCATAATTAGGGCTCAAAAAAATAGTGAATTGGTTTTATGTACATTAAATTGTCTAATAGGATAAAGTTGTGTAGTCTGGCACCATATGACCTGATACACATAGCCAGGTTCTTCATGAAGTAAGATTTTCATTTCGCCATAACCAAACCCAGAGAGAGGAAAAATAATTGAACTGGTGAAACTAGTAGCAAGCAGAGGAGTATAGTCTGTTGGCATACAGTGACAATTTGCAAATGTAGCTTTTTACCATTGCTTAAGTAGTTAACAGTTTTTAAGTGGTTTGTTTTTTTTGTTTTTTTTTCTCTTGAATGAAACCTGTGGGTATCTTCCTAACTTTGCCTTGGCACCTGAATCTTCTCGTCACTAGCTGATCTGATTATGCTGGGTCTGGCAACACATGAGCCCAACTTCACCATCATCCGAGAAGAATTCAAGCCTAACAAACCCAGGCCATGTTCCCTGTGTGGACAGATTGGACATGACATTAAAGAGTGCCAGGGCGTGGCCAGGGAGAAGAAAGGAGAGGTAATGCAAAAAAAATCTCTGTACTTCACATACTGTGCCATTTATTCAGCTAATCCGGTGACTTTACCGAATTTCTCCCCTCAGCATGACGAATTTGCCGGCACAGTGCCAGCATCTGAGCAGGAGTTTATATTCATCCGATTGTCCGTACTGCGTGAGGTGCGTATCCATCTCCACCACACAGCTGTTCTCAGCTGCCTTGCAGCTTTACGCAGTGTTAATCATGTCTCCTTGAGCCTTTCCCACTGCTGTAGATAGTGAAGGTTGTGGTTTCTCTGCAGTACCTGGAGCGAGAGCTGACCATGGCCAGTCTGCCTTTTCCCTTTAACTTTGAGAGGAGTGTTGATGACTGGGTTTTCATGTGCTTCTTTGTGGGAAATGATTTTCTGCCCCACTTGCCTTCTTTAGAAATCAGGTACATCACAACATCATCACCTAATTCTTTATGTACATAATGTTTTACACTAAAACAAAGCTGGTTATAGAAAATATAAGCGTTTGAGCTCAGAAACAGGCAGCTCTCTTGCATATTTTTCAGTTTTACAATTAATCTTTTAGTACCCAACACACACTTGCTAACAAGAGTGAAAGTTGAAGGTTTTAGTTATTGAACCTTCCCCTCCTGATCTGCATGTTTTGCTTTCAGAGAGGGCGCCATTGACCGGCTCGTGGGTATTTACAAAGACGTTGTGCACAGGACTGGGGTAATAAACACTCTTCCTTTTATATTTCACAACCATGATTGTGCCAGGCCTAAGAGCCCGAGAGAGAAACGCTTTAAAAGTGCTGCTGTTTCTGCAGGGATACCTCACGGAAAATGGCTATGTCAACCTGGAGAGAGTGGAGCTCATCATGCAGGCTGTGGGAGTTGCTGAGGACAACATATTCAAGAAGCGTAAAGAGGATGAGGTACAGCGTTCTGCTTTGATAAAGGACAGTAATCAATGATTTTAGCAACACACACCCCCCCAAGTGTTTTACTCCCTGCTTAGCACGGACATGCTTACTCATGGTGCTGTTCTGTTTGCTTGTGTGGTTATTTGAAGGCTCATTTTGTTTCTTGTAGGAAAATTTCAAAAGGAGAAACAAGGAAAAAAAGAAACGAATGAAGGTGAGTGGAATTCATGTGTTCGTTCTTAAGTACATCACTTTTTCCTAGGATGCACATGTTCACACTTACCTTTAGTCCTCTTAGACACAGAACATGTCCACTATAATTCCTCACTGACATCATTTATGTGACGGAGTTTCCGTTCGCCTTTGCGTTTATCACTACTGTCTTTCTGTTTTCTCCATGTTAATGGAGTCCACTGGTTGTTCGCTCATAAATGACCAGTGGGTGAGTGATTTTCTAAACTTGGAGCTCTAATCTTCTTCACTGCCTTAAGTTTTCGCTTCACTATGCTAATGTTTTAAATCAGCCCTGTCCAAAGGTGTCAGCATGTTGCTGTAGTATAATTAGTCATTTTTTTCTATGGTCTAAAATCATGGATATTTTAAAATTCACATGAATTGGTTGATTGTTTCTCTTTTTATCTAAACTGTAATATATCGATAGCCTAGACATGGGTGCGTTCCCTTATTAATGTACCAAAAGGAAACAGGCTTCTATAATACAAGGCTGTGATGACATTAGCCTGTGTCACTTCCCAAGCAGGATTATTATCTCCCACTTTCTTGTTGGTGATGTGATATGAAAGCCTGTAACTCTCTTTTTCCAAGTGAAAAGTTTCCACAGGTTTAACATTCTAGGTCTTGTCTTTTTTTTTTTTTTTTTTTTGGTCTCCTTTTGTTTCCACCATTATTCAAAGTTTCCGTGGTGCTTGACTGGGCGTTCGGGCGTTTTTGCTCTCGTGTGGGCAGTACGTTCACAGCGCAAAGACCGAGCACGTAGCCAGTTTGATGTCTATTGTATAATAAAATTCCCTCGTTTTAGTGGTTTTCCAGAAAGAAGAGAACACGGCTGAGTCTTTTGTTGCCATCAGTCAGGGTTTCATGCATCACGTCGAGGATCACCTCATTAACAATTTTTGTGCTTGCTGTGTGCCACTTGTTATAATTTCAGTGAGAAGCCTGTGTGCCTGTGTGTTGGATGGTAAATCAGTTGCCCTGTATCATCTATATGTTGCGTCTTTTAAAAAGGAAAAATCTCAAGGATTGAGGTTATTTATATTTGTGATATTTGGGTTGAATGAGTGTGTGCAGCATGATATAATAGCTGTTCCTGCTGTCCCCAACAGCTTCAGCAGTGTATTACATTATACACAACATAAATAGAGGCCTGTGCAGTTTTACATTAATAATGCATGTACATTAAAAATCCATATTCATGAATTTTCATAATCAATCTTTGTGGCCCTGAACATAGGACACACATTCGTTTTTTTTTTTTTTTTAGAGATGAGTCTATGTATAAAATCAGTTCTGTGGACCCTTGGCTTTTGCACACACTTATTAAGCATGCAGGATTTCACCTGATTCCAAAACCCGTCATTAACTGGATAGCAGGGAAAGTTGCATTGAGCCCAATGGAGCCTCGTGTTCAGAATCAGTGAAGTGTGTGTGTGCGTGTGTGTGTCATAGGCAGAAAGGGGTCCGGCATTTGTCACAGGAGGTCAGTTTGCCCCTCATGCATTGGGAGGACGAGACCGGCCGATGCCTGTACACAACGCTCGCCAGACAGCGTATGATATGAGGATGCAGGGCAGCAACTACCAGCAGAACAAGGTACGTCCCTGAACACTCACACTGGAGCTGCTTTACACTGAAGGTTTCCTTTCACACTCCTGCATGTGTATCTAACATACAATGATTTTAAACCGGTGTTTGTCCTTTTAAATCCATGTTATTAGTTTATCATTGTGGGTATTTTTTTTATTGGTTGTCCTTTTCCTTACATTTGCAGGATGCTGCCAATTCTATAAAGGCCATGTTGAGAAATGGGGGAAAGGCAAGTATACCAGCTTTCCTTTTTATCTTCAGGGTTCATTTTATACAGCCTTTACAGTCCACATTAATTAGGTGTTTTTCACAAATTAGTTTGGTCTGTAATTGCACTCGTGGTGTTATAGTTATTTACATGCTGATTATTCATGTTAGACTCTGCAGATTTTTTTATGGATATTTATTTATTGAGACTGACATGATCTAAAAACTATGACACAATTGTGTTTTGTAGTAATACAAATCAGCGTCAACATACCGCTCGATCTTTTAACACCACAATACATACTTCACATAGCTAAACACATTTTCACTGGTGATTTTGCCTCAGGATCCCGCAGGGCCGAGCGACAGTGCGGACAGCCACGGCGTGAAGAGGAAAGCAGAAGACAGCGACAGCGAGCCAGAGCCTGAAGATAACGTCAGGTGATGATCTGATTGGAGCCCGCCATTACACCTCATTAATCCCCCTCTCCCCCCTCCTGCTCAGCTCTGGTGGTGGCCTCTTCCACAAGTGCCAGTGATTAATATGGAAAGGGGAATATGCACTGAATATTCCTTTGTGATGTACTTGTCAAAACTGTTAAATCCGTTGGGCTAAATTGGTATTCATAGCAGTATTTCTTGCCCCACTGGGGACGCGTTGAGGATCGGCTCGACAGATGCCGCTCATCCTTGATTACATGAGTGGAGTGCCGCTGCATTTCTAGAGTCCACCAAATTTGTGTTCCCGGGCCAGTAGAAATATTTATGAGGGCGTGAATATGCATGGAAGAAACATGGTGTTTTTGACACACCAAAACCTGCCCAGCTGAGTTAATGAAAATAAATTAATTCAGTTTTGTCCCCAGTATAATTATTCTGTTGGTCATTGACTTGGGTTTGAGTCTGATTTCTATGCGTGTGGGTTGTGCAGGTTTTTTTTCCCCCTCCTTTCTAAGGTTTTAATTTTTCCCGTTTTCATAGGTTGTGGGAGGCAGGCTGGAAGCAGCGGTACTACAAAACCAAATTTGACGTGGATGAGACTGATGATGAATTTCGTCAAAAGGTGGTCAAGGCTTATGTGGAGGGCCTCTGCTGGGTTCTTAGATACTACTACCAGGTAGGTGACTGAATGTAATGAATACTATGATGAATACCGCTATAACAACTGTCTTACTTGCTGCACTGTTCCATTAATTACCATAGAAATGTTCTCCAAAAAATTTTTTGCAGAGAGCAGGGAAAAAAAACTAATATGACTTCTCATATACATCATTATACCCCAGAGCTGTTGAATTCTGATTGGTCAGAATTCAGGGTGTGGTGTTTTTTGTTTTTCAAATAAATAAAATAGCATCTCTGGCAGTGACACCAGCTGTACTTCAGATAATTGTTTTTTTTTTTTACTAATGCACTCATCTGTATTATTAAACGGTCTACCTCATCACTTGAAGGCAATGTCATGGCCATCCTCAGTACCGCTAACTGTAACTGAACCTCGCTGGCCACCGTAGATAGTAGGTAGAGGTGTGCTTTGTTTACCTGCGTGCATTCAAGCTAGAGCTCCAGTCTTGGCTAATATTGACTAATGCACTTTTAATGATGAAATAGAGCTGGGCAGTCTGGCATCATCATAATGTAATGTGATAAAAGTCAAAATGAGATCAAGGAACTAATTTGTTTTTATAAAATAATTACAAATGTTATCTGTTTTGATATTAGCTTTGTGAAGGTGTTTTTTTTTTTTTAATTGCCAAGTTAACATTTTTTATAGAATATTTTCAGTGTACAAAAATGACTGTTTTTTCAACCTGTTTTAAAAAAAAAATGCAACTCGACTATTTTACTGGCAGTTCTAGCAAAACTCCATTCCTCAGTACATATTGTGGATCATAGAAATGTCTTTAAGGACCATGATGTGATATTTTTCTATTGCCCACCCCTAGGCTGAAACCTCAGTCACTCCGTAAAGAAGCTTTTGTTTCCATCATCTTGAATTATCCTAGTGTGGCCATGGACGTTTCATGATATTAGTGCCGAGGTTATGATAATGGTAATGTACCACATGTACTATAAGACGGGAGTTGCATGATGATTTTTGATCTTTCGTACCTCTACTGTGTGTCGCGTCACAGTTCAGGTCCCAGCTACAGGGCTAATAATGCTTGCGAGGCTAATAATATACACCTACAGGGCTAATACTAATATACATGTAGTGGTCTGAAAACTGCACACCAGTATTTGGCGCGCTTTTCATTTCTCTTTTGTTGGATTTAATACATGAACAAGCAATCACAGTATTATACCAAGAGGTAGTTCATTTGTTTCCTGTTAATATTGAGACACAGATTGTCTCTAATCTCTCTGTTCACCTCTTAAATTATATTGCCTTTTGCGTTTGCCTTGTCCTTCAAAGTCTGGTATTATGTAGTCAGTTATAAATACAGGTCTTGATCTTTAGGTGTAAATTGAATAATTAGTTGGGCACGATCTCCAGCAGATCCCAGTTTGATGAGGGTTCTGGCTGAGAGATTAGTGTGCAGTAAATAAGAGTTCATACATGCTGCGGCTTGTTTGCCTCCACATGCTTCACTCCCATGGGACTCGCTGAATAGATTCATTTCGAGCTCTCGCAATTGCCGGCGATGCTACTGCTGCCCTCTGACACTCGTCCGCGGTGTGTGTGTGTGTGTGTGTGTGTGTGTGTGTGTGTGTGGTGTATGAAGAGGAGTAAATCTAGGGGGTAAATATGCACATGGCTTATGTTTAACCTTCCACATGTGGGGGTTTAGGAGGTTGTACACTTTTAAACCATGTGTTTATTGGTACTTCACGTGATTTATTATGCATAGAAACAGTCCAAAATCACAATGGAATCACAACTTGAAGCAGTGTAGGAGGGTGTTTGTGTGTGTGTGTGTGTGTGTGAGAGCAACTATTCTGCCACTGAGATTAAATCAGCATCAGCAGATAATTCCGGATTGCGCAGTCTTTGACCTTCTATAATATGAGCAGTAAAAATAACCCGGGTCATACATCATGGCTAAATTGACATGTTGTTGAAGCTTTTGTTATAACCTGTTGGAAAAGAGAGATTGCACCTTTTCTTCAGGGTAAAGATGCTCCAAGAAACACTCTTCTGCTGAAACCAAACAACAATAAAGAACAATAAAATAAAATAATAAAAAAGAGTCAGTGCTTAAAAGGACTCGTCAGAGAAGCAATGCTTCCAACAGTTTTATCTTTGATTACCTTGCGAAGCGTAAAGCTTAGACATGTTATAGTGATGTGAACTATTAATAATGAAGTACACATTAGAACAGGGTGTGTAATAAAGTTCAAAGCAGTTTGTATTAAAATGAGGTGAATGTAGTTTTTTTTTTGTTTTTTTGCAAGCGCAACCATTCTGCCACTGAGATCAAACTAGCAGAATAGTTGATTTGATTGTTCAGCCTTTGACCTTTTTATAATATGACCAGGAAAAATGAATTAAAGTTACTTTACCCATGACTTCAGTGTGTGTATTGTAAGACACTTCCATTCCTGTGGTTTGTACAGATATCACTCTGATGCCAATCAGTTACAGTTAATGTGGAAAATTACTGATGTCCGGAAACTTTATCCCGAATGGTACTTTCAGTCTGACGCCATGGAAACGAGCATTACCATGGAAACTAGCATTGCATTGTACACATGCTCAACAGAAGTTTTTGTGTGTTAAAGACAAACTGTTGCTGTGTTTTTGTTTTGTTTTGTTTTTTTTTAAATGCATGGTTTAGTAACTTCCTGACTTCTTTACAGGGCTGTGCGTCCTGGAAGTGGTACTTTCCATTCCACTATGCACCCTTTGCATCCGACTTCAAGGGTATCAAGGACATGTTCACAGAGTTTGAAAAAGGGACAAAGCCGGTAGGTGGCACTGGAGAAGGTGTAGTTTTTAGAGCGCCTTTGTGAAAATATGAATTCGTTTAAATAAAGCCCTGTTGACTCATGACTGCCTGGTGGGATCCTTTTGTTTTGTTTTTAAAGCTGCAGTAACAGTTTTGTGTATGGCTACGTTTTTGCTTTCAGTTCAAACCACTAGAGCAGCTGATGGGAGTGTTTCCGGCTGCCAGTGGGAACTTCCTGCCTCAAACATGGAGGGAACTGATGTCAGACCCCGTGAGTCCAATTTAAATATAATGCTTACATGGTTTCATGGTGTCGTGTAAAAACACCAAATCTGATCAGTGTTGTAACTTGATATTGATTTATTAAGCGTTGTGTAATCTGTGTTTAAACAGGACTCGCCCATCATTGACTTCTATCCTGAAGACTTTGCCATCGATTTGAATGGAAAGAAATATGCCTGGCAGGGTAAGCAAAGTTTCATACACAATCCACTATTTTTATTTTTTTGTATTTTATTTAAACCTTGCTGTTGATGATGGTGGTCATGCTCTTGTGTTATTAAAGGTGTCGCCTTGTTGCCGTTTGTTGATGAACGCAGGCTGCGGGCAGCCTTAGAAAAGGTCTATCCTGATTTAAGTCCAGATGAAGGTGAGTGCCAAGAATCTGTCCATTCCATTTTCAGTAGTAAAGCCATTTCTAGTACTAACCATGGGGGTGGGGGGGTTTCCATCCAGAAGCGTTGTGAATCAGGAGTGGACAAATCAGCTAGTTTAAGTGAAGGTTAAGTGAAGTGAAAGTCTTGTGCATCAGTTGCCCTGAAAACCTAATTAACTAGGCAAATATAATAATAATAAATTATGGTGAGCTAGTTAAGCACCTAATATGGACAAGTACATCAGGTCTCACTTGGGGGACGAGTCATAGGGTTCAGCTAATTTTTAGAGTTTTTCATCCAATAGTGTGTAGGATTTTTTTTTTTTCTTTCTTTCTTTGGTTGTTGTGCTTCTAGCTTACGCTTATCTATTTGTCTGCTAGGCAACTATGAATAAAAAGCCAATAACCTGGACGCAATCTTTCCGTCATGCTACTGTTTTGTTTCTGGTGATTAGTCATAAGCTTGTTGTTTATTTCGGCCTTGTGGTTGATATTACTAGGAATTTGAACTGCGTAAGAGAAGAAGGTGCTACACTGATTGGTGTTAATAGTGCATATAATAACATGTTGTTCATGCATGTGATCGTTATGGCCAGGACTCCGTTGCAAATGGCACCTCGTTATTACTAGGCCTCACTTGAATTAATTGTTAAATAAATCATGAAATCTAAGTTGGTACTGATTTGCCTAATGTGCCCTTGTGTTTCCCTTTCAGTCAGAAGGAATAGTCTGGGCAGCGATGTGGTTTTCGTGGGGAAATCCCACCGTCTGTGTGACTTCATCCAGGAACTCTATAGATCAGAATGTCATGAAGTATGAAATGTTTGTATTTGACCAATATCTAGACTAAAGAGTGTAAAGAACAATTATGAGTAAAATTTGCCCAGGAAAGAAAGGCTGCATGGACAATCTTGAAAATATTCTGATTCCTGGAACCTATATAGCTGTGTAACTGTTGTGGCCCTTCATTTATAAGGATGCAATGCTAAATTTAGGGTTTATATCACTTCACAGCTTGCTTTAAAGCACAAACCTTTTAATGTCATCTGCTGTCCCTCCTAACACTGCGTTTCTCTGAACCTTTACTCAGAGCACTGAGATTCCTCCAGAGCTGTGCTTTGGGATCCAAGGTACATTATCTCTCGATGAAGAGCCTATTCTACCAGATAAGTAAGGAGCAACTGCTTTATCCTTGATTCTCAACACACTCTCTTTTTTATTTATTAAAAAATTATTTATTAATCTGAGCTATGTGAATCAAATCTAATGGAATTTATTTTTCCATCGTGCTTTTTCTCAGACCTGTAGAATCTCCAATCCCCATGCTGAGGGATATTGCATGCAGCAGTGCAGTTGGGTAAGCTGTGCTTTTTTTTGAAAAATAAATAAATAAATCTGCTGGACTGCATTCCCCTAAACGCACATTAAAATGATCTGTCCAGATGTTCAGCTGTATTTCTTCTTCTTCTTCTTTCGGCTTTTCCCTTCAGGGGTCTCCACAGCGAATCATCGCTCTCCACCTATCCCTATNTATACCTCCTCTTTGGCCTTCCTCTTCGCCTCCTGCCTGGCAGCTCCATGTCCAACATTCTCCTACCAATATAAGATGTTCAGCTGTATTTAAACTTATCTAATCAATTGTGAAACTAGCTACTTAAAGTATTAAATCAAATTTGCACAGTTTTAATTAGGCCAGATGTTGATCCAAGGCACATTTTGAGGTCCATCTTGCTTGCGCCTGTGGTTTTAAGGTACACTGAGGTTTACTTTTGCAGTGCAGGTGCAAGGCTAACGT
>CM074963.1:12419426-12435974 GCA_037577455.1 Pangasius macronema
CAGACCTGTAGAATCTCCAATCCCCATGCTGAGGGATATTGCATGCAGCAGTGCAGTTGGGTAAGCTGTGCTTTTTTAAAAATAAATAAATAGATAAATCTGCTGGACTGCATTCCCCTAAACGCACATTAAAATGATCTGTTCAGCTGTATTTAAACTTATCTAATCAATTGTGAAACTAGCTACTTCAAGTATTAAATCAAATTTGCACAGTTTTACTCTTAGGCCAGATGTTGATCCGAGGTCCATCTTGCTTGCGCCTGTGGTTTTAAGGTACACTGAGGTTTACTTTTGCAGTGCAGGTGCAAGGCTAACGTGCCGCATGTCTGTTCGAGTTGAGCGCTGAGAGATGTTCGCGCACACTCTACACTGGCAGCCATCATGCTACAGATCTGCTGTAAATTCTGGGTAGTGTGTAGATGTTGAGCAGTAGTGTATTATGGGCCGTTTTTGTTTTCTTTTGTTCTCTCTCCCTCCCACTCCCCTCCAAGTTCACATGGGCCAAATGAAGGCTGCAGACCTTGTATGCGCTCTAGATACTAGCTATTTTATTAGTATCATTTCAACTGCATCAGCAAACAGAAGCAATAAGCAGACAAACTGACTAAATCCAGTCAATTAGCGTTCATTTCCTACACTCGTTTTTGGTCTGTTTTTCCTTTTTAATGTTTTTCCACCCCAGGTAGATATGAACAATTCTTGATGCTTCTTTGTGAACTGATGTTAATTATGTTAGCTATTTTCACACCACAAGGGGGCCCCCTGCATGATACATAAACCTCTTCGCCAAATGATGGAGTGCTTTTGCATACGTTTTAAAAATCGTTTGCTACCCTGGTGGTCCAGGGGCCCTAAGTGGCCGCGTATCGCAAAACTAAACAGCCCTGAAAGGTTCAGTCCTATCCACACCGCTTGTTTTTGCATGGAATAATTTCTAAATTGCGCTCCGACATTCCGTCATGGTTTGGCTGTTTAGTCAGCTGATGTTGGTTGACACTTTGGTTGGGCTGAAAGCCTGCAGCCACACCGGGCTTTGTGAATAAAACTTGAAGATCCCAGGTTTAAACTGTGCAGTTTATCTAAATGACTCTGAATATCAGTTTTCATCTGATGTTAAGGATCGCAGATCAATAAGTCGAGCCTTTTCATGTTCTTTCCTAGGGAGTTCAATTTAAAAAATAAAACAATCTGCACTATTTCCACAGATTTAATAATGTATTTCTTTTTTTCAGAATTAAATTCACTGATCCGCAGTATGAGGACGGTTACGTGTTCAAGGCGGTCGTCCTTCCCGGGGCAAAGTACGTACAGACTCTCTGCTCTTCATTAGAAATGAAGGATAACCTTTAGGTCTGGGCAATAAGTCTAGTTATGGTCTTAAATGTTTGCCAATAGTTTTAGGCTAAGTTAAGCTACTGAGAGATGATACAGAGCTTGTTTTTATTGACTCTTGCACATTAAATCAAGTGTCCTTTCAGCTTTCTAACTCTATTTTGGTTGCATACTGAGGCGGTATAGTTATTTTTCTTCTTACATTTTTGCTCTGCGAAGCAAACTGATTGTTGCAATTAAACATTATGTACATTGTTTTGACAAACAAATTTCACTGGTTTTAACTTCAGCCATACTTTCCTTGCTTGTAAATGTCAGATTATTATTATTATTATTATTCAGTTATGTCAGTTTATTCTCTGAGTCGTTTCTCTATTAGGATTGATAATTGGCATTTAGCATTGTGTGTGAGTTTGTACCGTATTTCTTCCAGAGTGCAAATTGACTGATTTTGACCAATCCCCTTTTTTTTTTCCTTTTTGTAAATCTGTGTACTTCCAGGATTCCCCATAAAGTGTTGAAGCCTGGTGACTGGGAAAGGTCTAGCCAACCATGGAGACCCCAACTGGGCTTTAATCCCAACCGCCAGCAGATGCACCTGGGCCACTCTGCCTTCAGGACGCTGGGGTAGGTGTGAGGCTCTGTAACAGATGATTTTAAAAAAGTAAATAAAAATTAAAAATCCCTGTATGTAAGGAAATAAACAGGGTGGTCATAGGAAAGTCGTTTTCTATAGCAGCATGGCTCTGACGGCACCGCTGACTGTAATTTGTAATTCAGACTCTAGGCGTATGTTAAAGCACTCAGACTGATACCATTACTGCTTCTGTGGTAAACACTCGTTCACAGGGACTTTTTTTGGCAGATGTTAGTCAAACATATGGTTGATAAGGTGAAACTTTCGGAGAGAAGATTTTTAGAAAGTTTTAAACTTGTGTATGTGCGTGTTCCGGTTTCTTTAACATAAAGAGAAAAAAGGAAGATGGCTGAGGAAGCGACTGTTTATAGCTGCTAAAAAATACAACTAGAACCAACTCTTGGATGCTCTACATTTAATGTTATATTATATTTACTATATTATAAGATTTATTTTATTTTTTTTTATGAATAAGCAGACATGCTGCTGTAAGAAAATCAACCCTGATTGTTTTTTGTTTTTGTTTAACTGCATGCACACCGTGTATTCTGCCTTACATTTATTTATTTATTTATTTTTATTTGCACGTGCATTTTTCATCCTGCCCTTTTTAATTTAGACAGAACTTCAGTGTTGTTGAGAAACCTCAGAGCTCTCCACAAAGACTTGGCCATGTTGGAGAATTTGCTTACCTCTAACTTGCAAAATGCAGACACTGGAGACTCCTTCAAAAAATGCTCAATACACATCTCAACTTCTTAACCATATCAAAATTTACACTTTTTTTTTTTTCTTTTTTTAATGCATTTATGTGGACAGGTCTCGGTGAATGAGTTGTTACTAGAGAACGAGCACAATAATAAACCTGTGGTTTGCCTTGCAGCTGCGCTACTATCTGAGCTGCTCTTACAGTCTTGGTGCACGTTGCTCTGCATAAAAACGAATAGCAAAAGAAAAAATTTCACTCATTGTGAAGATGGCTTTTTAATGGAACCAAAGCAACAGTGGTATACTGATAGCAGACGTGTAGGGGTTTGGGGGTTCGTGGTCACGTTTACATTCATACCTAGAAGGGGAGCATTGATTTAAGAATGATGATTAGTCCAGAGCCGTTAGACTGAGTCATTTCCGTGGCAATAGAGCAAGCGCTTCTACACTGGTAAAGCGTGATCGTTCTGTCAGGTCCTGCTCCGTTTCAGGGAAAACTAGAACGGCTGCTTAAACTTAATTGAACATCTGGCAGAATCATCAGGCCTGGGTGCGAAATGAATTATGCATCACGTCACGTAAGCGTGGTTCGGGCAGATTTTTGCTTGCTGAAGCCTTAATCTCTTAATGAAAGCCATCATTAGGTTTGATTAGACCAAGCAGACAGGTGCTCACAGCCTTTTATAGCGGAAGAAGGAGCCAGAGTTTTAATTCCTGCTGCTGTAGAGGAAGTGAACATGCTGGGAGATTGTGTGTGTGAAAGGTCATGTATGAATGCTTGTTGAACTGTTGTCGTTTGTTTGTTTGTTTTTTGGCACCCCCACCTTCAACCAGTCATCATATGAACAGTCAACAACAAGGAGGTGGTCAGCATGGCCACAGGCCCCCCCGAGTCGCCCCGAGCACGGGCGGGCTGTACAGCAATGCCCCGCCCCCCGGTATCTATCACCAAGGGAACTATCGGCCACCTCTTCGAGATCATCAGCGTGAGTTTTACACACACACACACACTTTCTCTCTCATGCTTAAGTCAGAATGCAGTATATGTAATTGCTTTAAGGCATACGTCAGTATTACAATAATAAGCCAAAAACAGTTTGGTCAAAAATGTAACGTACATAAACGTTTCTATTACCTGAAAATGCAGTCAGCATGATTAAATCACTATTATCTACAGTCTGTAAGTCACTGTCTGATTTGATTTTGTGTAAATATAATTTTAATCTGAACATATGGTCTGATATTTTATGAAGCGTTTTCTGTGCAAATAGTTACTGAGCCAAACTGTCCTTTGAGGAGGGTTTGTGATTGTTTAATTTTTTTTGCACTGTAGCTACATTTTGGAGAAACAGAATGTACATTTAGTTTTTGGTTGAGTCATTCTGTCAGCTGAACAAACAAAGCTGTTGTATAATGTGTTTATAATCATATCCGACTTGGAACAGTGTTGAGGCAGTGCTCTGGCATGCTCATTATGATGATGTGCATGAAGATCTTTTGAAGTAATGTAAGTAATCATCTCGCCAATACCTCGTACGACATCCTTAAAGTGAATCTAAGAATCATGTAGCTGGGTTAAAGCAGCTGGTAAATTGTAAAGATCTCATCCTTGCGATTCTGTTCACATAATCTTTTAGTGTGTTACATAACACCCATAACACCGAACTCTGAATAGTACTTGACGTCACAGTGTCGGCGAAATCGCCACAACTTGCGAGTATGCCATTAAGTCACCTGGCTTCGTGGTAGAGGAAGCGGAGTGTAACCGGCACGGCACGGCTCTGCTCTCGCTGAGAAGTGTTCACTTCAGTCTTGCTTCTCCGTGCTCACTTTGATGTATGATTTGCAAGTTGATGAATCTCATCTGGTGGCTGATGTATTCTGTGCAAGCTGAGGTCATCCTTCTAGCACTTAATGCAAATGTAGTCATGTTGAGTTGAAGGTGTATAGAGAGGACCGCGTCTCCCCTCAACCATCGTTTCTGCTTCTCGTCACCAAACACCGAATGCATCATCCACCACATTTTATTACTGTATAGCATAGCAGCTGAAGAGGCTACTGTTGATTGGTGGGTGTGTATGTATATAGTGTGTGTTTGGTGTGTATGTATACTCACACTCACTCACTCTCTCACTCTCTCTCACTCTCTCTCTCTCTCTCTATATATAGATAGATAGATAGATAGGTAGATATCTCACACACACACACCTATCTATATGCATATATGCATGCATAATACACACACACACACACACACATCTATATATCTATTATATCTGTGTGTGTGTGTGTATTATGCATGCATATAGATAGGTAGATATCTCACACACACACACACACACACACACACACACCAATCAAGTCTTTTGTATGTATGTGAAGTGATATGGCTGATACAGTTCCAGTTTGATTTGCATATCTAAAATGACACTCCTCCACTATTCTGCCAAATTATTAGGCCAAGAAAGTGTATTTTGAGAGCAGTGTCTGAGTCAGGCCTGCAGTCTGCACAATGCTAAACTGAAGCCTATAGGCTTAGCTACAATAGTGTTGTAGGTCCAGTGTAAAATTTAACATGCTAGAACGAGGCAGACAAATCACTAACCCAGGCACCCGGGACAATCAGGTGTTTATATGTAGTTGCTCAGTAGACATGTAGTGGTTCAGTAGGTGTAATTAATAGTTAGTTGTTAGGTGTTAAAGGAAGTGGTTACCAGCCTCTCCAGAGAAATAAGGGAAAAACATCCTACTGACTTTAACATGGCAATTGTTTTACTTGATATATGATCAAAAGTAACATGCTCCACTTTCTAATCATTATTAGCTTGTTACACTCACCTCCTTCTGTATTACACACGTCAACCAAATGATGCATTCTGGTCATTTTTTTTTTGGAATTATTTTTACTAGTTGAAAGCATCAGCTTGTACATGTATACATTTGTTTGCAAGCATGTAACATCAGACAGCTCTGGTACTAGTGTACTGGGTGAAAATAAAGCTGCAGCCATTAAAGCCATGGTCAGGAGGAGATGAGGAGTATGGTTACACAGAATCATCTGAGTTTTCACTTGTTTTTATTAGTTGGCATTAATGCGTTTAACTAGATAACTAGCTTGTCGTATTTTGTGGACATTTATTTGTCCTTTCCTGCCGAGAAGCCCGAGCTGATTTAGCTGCATTCAGTATGAGAAATTGTGTGCACGTTTTTTTTTTTTTTTGACTTCCTTTAATTTAACCATCAACAGTTTTGATGTAAACGCAATTCAAAATGTGGATTATTATCCAACACAGAGCATGTGTTTCTCAAGCCTTGACCTCTGCCTCAATCAGCAGTGCTTTAAGCTTCCTCACTTCTGAGAGCAGTCATTATCTTTATGTGAATCATCATTGCACACAGCGGGTGTGTGGGGGATGCGGTGGCCCTGATGGAGCGTGTTTGAGTAGTGCCATGAGAGGGCTAAAACCCTAGTTAACTTTCCCTTTTCACCGGACCATCGCCTCCCGCGGAGCCTGCTCAGTGTGCCGTTTTTGTTCTGAGACCTGCTCAGACCGCCAGCTTTTACTGACTTTAATTGAAACAGCTGGTGGTAAAGTAGCGAGTTACAGTCAGCAGGTTCGGTCATGAGCCTGTAATGATGTGCTAATAGTCGCATTATTTGTTACTCTACACTGAAAAAAGACAGAAGATTTTTTTTTTTCCACCTTCGGTGGTTCAATATAAATGCAAGGACAGTTAATTACATTGTATAGTGTTTTTTTTTTTTTTTTTATTGAAATATAAAAATGATGCATATTTGTTTAACATCAGGGCGCAGCGGCCACAGAACCAGGATCTTAAACATTCCTTTGTGGGTTTTTCTGCCAAATTCTCATCATAATGGCCATATATGGAAACTTATTCTGCTACTCCTAATACCTGCTCTTGTGTACAAGTCTCACTGAATACAAATGGCAATCGAGTTGCGTTGGCTGAGTTCACGTCAAACCAGTAAGTCAACTGGAGCACACGTGCATATACCAAAGAGGTGGCTTTGTTCACATTCCTTATTTTCACTGATAATTCAGTGGAATGTTCAACAGAATGCTGTAAGTTTCCTCTTTCAAAAATGGCAACTAGCCTAGCTACAACAGACTTTCATTAAAAAAAAAAAAAAAAGAAATAGGAATTCTAAACAGGAAAGATGTCTGGAGTTAATTGTAGTAAGTTTATGTGTAGTCTTGTTAATTAGACTATTATATACAACCAGCTATAGGGTTATTCTTTAGCTCCACGGTGGAACTGGGCGATTATGTTACTTTATTCATTCAGTATCTCCAACGCCTGTGCCTGGGGCAGAACGGGACATCCCCATGTATTGTGGGAAATAAATGATAGGTTTAGATGAGCTCTCTTCATTTCACTGCTTCTGTCGATGAGCATTGTCGTCACTTTTTAAATGAATCAGCCATCAGGCCCTGAAAATGTGAAACTTTTTTTTTTTTTACAGTGTACAGCTGATGTGGGTCTATTAAAAAGCAGGCAGTATGTCAGTATTTACGAGTTGTGCGCTGAGACGGTGTAATCCCTGTGTTAAGTTAATGAGAAGACAGTTTACAGAGGATTGCTGATGTAATCCTATTTGTCAGCTGCTGTTCAGATCCTTTCTGCTCCTCTGTCCTAAGTCTGCTCCGAGTTTATTACGGATGAATTGATTATAACGCCGTCTTTAGGGTGTATACAGAGCTCAGCCAACTGGGGGGGCAGTTGGAAACAAGATAATTGGGCTAAAAGTGGGTGGTCCCTTTTGTTTTTCCTCTTTCTGGTCAATATATCTAAACCTGTGAGAATCGGATGCCATCTTTCGCTATAGTTTTAACGCTGTCATTTGCATCCAGAATAGCAAACGGTCCATTTGCAGGTGTAACTGATTACGACAAACATGGAAACATTCCTCTTTTTTCTTTTTTTTTTTCTTTTTTTCTTTCCCCCCTCCCCCTAGAGCAGATTGGAACCCCTGTTTGTAAATGACAGCTGAAGTTCTTGTCTTTGCTCCCTGCTTCCCCCTACACCGTCTCTCCCTCGCTCTCCTTCCTCCGTCTCAGCCACTCACCAAGCCTTCCACTATAAAACAAACACGTCTGAGCTCTGCAGCTGGTTATTGCCTTGGCAACGGGAGATTGGGTCGAAGCCACTCGCTACTTTTTTTTTTTTGAAAGTGTGCCTTTGTCGAGGGGTTTGCCTCGCTGGAACTAGAGCACTTGAGCCCGGCACAATGTCGCCAGATGAATGCTTAGTTCATTTTGTAGGGGAAGAAATGCAAATGCAAAACTCTCCCCCACTCCCCACCCCACCCCCCAACCACCTCTCCCCTTCACCCCCTCAGGTACTGCTGTCATCTGAATCGCTCCGGCTTTAATTGTATCACTGAAACAGTTTTGCTTCCATTACCCTGATTGCAGCTAGTACAACTGAAATTTCAACATAATAGGAAGATTATTGCTTGCACACCATTTTATATAGGAAATCATTGTTCATGACCGCATGCTGTAAAGAAATAATATACATTTTTCTTCCTCGATAGATTCCAGGCAGCAGGGATTTTCGAGAAACGCACCGCCATCTCATCCACAGCAGTACCCACGGTAAGTTTCCAGCTTTAACCAGCCACGCTTCACATTCACCATACGTCACCTCGGTCGCGCTTAAGCATCGCATGCTGCTTGTACAATGTAGCCACATACTTGCACTTCATCTCCTCAAGGTCTTGTCCCATTATTCCACATACATGTAATATCTGTACATCTTGCTCATACATATGCAGTAATGCTGCGTGAATTGATCAGAATGACTCGCAAAAGGACTTTTTCTGAATTCTTTTGAATATAAAAATCCTTTTTTTTTTTTTTTTTTCCCTGGAATTACTTAGTCTCTTTCTCCCTTGTGCTTCCTCTGTGGGAGGGCTTAGGATGGAATTGGTTATTTTGCACAGGCTAAACAAATTTTCTCCTGAAGAGGTTTGCAGGACTTAATGAGGCAGCACTAATTCTGTTGGTCCAATATCGCCTCGGAGGCTGGGCCGCTGCGGTCACACAGACCAGCCATTGATTCTGGCTCCAGACCTCTTCAGGCACTAATCAGCTTCTTTTGGGTTCAACTTTTTAGGCCTGCCAGGCCTATTGTAGGCCTGTGTCACCTTAGGTCAGTAGTTATTAGTGGCGACTGTGCGCATTTCCTTTAAGCACTCAGGACAGACACGAATGAAATGCATAAAGGAACCTGGAGGAGGGATTATAGATTCCACAGTTGTTTGTTAAGGCAGGCATTGGGAAGGCTGTGACATGGTTGAGTAATGAGGGATGGTTAGGAGTCCTCTTTTCTTTTTCTCCTCTCTATCTTATAGAGCCTGGATTAGAGGTAGTACGGGTGTCCTGCTTTATGGATTGCCACATGTTGCCGATTTTCTATTCATAGAAACCCACACTGCTTTGAGCTCAGTAGGTAATGACTAGAAAGTGTCAGGGAATGGCATGAATCAGACGTTTTTGTATTGCCTATATTTTAATTTGTTAATTAATGCACAAATACAGAAAAAAAAGATCTTTACTTCTTCTTTACTTTTTCATCACCATGCAGTAGCCATTTCCTGTCTGTAAACATTTGAGTTTTGAAACGTCACCATGCACGTCATGTTTTTGTCCCCCTCCCCCTACCTGCAGCTATCCTCGAACAACAAAAACTGATCTTATTTCACTCAGAAATAAAGCCTTAGACAAGACTAATTATATGACCTTCAGTTTCACTTGCTCTGTAAATCATTTTTGCTCATGTGGCGTTTTGTTGTCGAGTCTGTTGGTTTGCGTGTGGGCTTTGTAGTACTTCTGCTCAGCATGTGCGACCCTTACAGTAAGAACATGCCCATTCTGCTAAAGCTGGGCTGATGGCTGCACTGGCTGAGCCAAAACTCTTTTATATCCTTTGGGATTTCCTAAGTTTTGTAATGGGAGTTGGTTGGTTTTATTATTAGTAGTAGTAGTAGTAGTATTATATTTTATTTTTTTAATAACTTTTTCCGGTGTATGTGGTGCTAATTGCTTTTACTTCCATTGTCTCATGCAGATAGCTATAAAGCCGTCATGTGCACATACTGGATGCCGACTCATGAGGTTGTTTTAGGATCTAAAATCAGTTGTTTCACAGTTCTCGCTAGAGCCTTGGAGTACCTGGCCATGTCTGGCACATGTCTGTTAGTATCATTACTGTCATTAATGTCCCAAACGCAGCAAAATTCAGGAAAAGTATCCCAAAAGATCTTTTATAGAAAAGCTCCACTACAGCAATTCTTTATTTAATGCCATGTGAGAATTGATGCTTTACTGCAAACCTGGTTTTCCAGTCACCTTTGTTTGCCCCAAATGTTAAATGTCAAATGAATAACAGAATATATTCGGTCATGTTGCATCCCAAAACTTAAACTTGTTCGATAAACTATTTTATCTGTATACATCATCATTTTGTAATTCAGAATGGTGCTATAGGCCCTGTGTACTGCAGCTTCAATTTCAGTATAACTGAAAATAAAATTAAAAAAAAAAGAAAAGAAATGCTTCTATCCTTAAATGACACTCTTTTTATCGCTCGATTTTAAAGTGTGTGTGAAGCAGATTTGCAACGTGATGTTAATGTTTCAGTTTTAAAGGAAAAAAATCTGAGGCACATCAACAAACTCGTTCTTATTCACCAAGAGTTCCCTCATCCTCAAAAACTTCAGAAGCATGCAGTCGGCTCCTGAAGGCTTAAACAGCGAGCGCCGTCCCACCATGATGAGGAGGAGCACTCCCGGGAGCAAACCCTTCCCCAGCCCGGTCACTGACTGGTGCACGTCACAGGAATTTATCACCTCACGCTTCAGCTTTTTCTGTGCAACATTTATAATAATGTGAAGCTGTAGGTTGTGTCGCGAGCAGCGTTTGTAACTCTTCATTACACCTTCAATACATTTTAATGACACTTCAGGTGCTTCTTATTGGTGTGAAAACGTTTACAGTGTCTGTGTTAAAATTAGAGATGGCACTTTTTCTTTTCTGATACGAGTACCAAGTCTCTGAGTATCACTATTTTTTTTTCTTTAAAAAAAAAAAAGTACTAAGTTTTTTTTAATTTTTTTAAATGATTTAGCACTTCACTTAATACGATTGCATGTGCAAAAAAATTACCTTGCACAGAACAGCAGCTTTATTCAGTTAAACACTTGCACCAAAAAGTATTAATATAATGAATTCAATCTCAACAGAAAGTACAGTCAAGTCTCTCTAAACATTTCCAGTTCAAAGACCTTTTGCAAATTCAGTTCCAGTCCTGTGCTTTTGTTACAGGATCGAACCTTTTTTTTTTTTTGCTGGTGTCGTATTGGTGCCATCTGTAGTTAAAAATTTATTTTGTAGACTAAAAATAAAATTGACCCCCCCTACCCCACTCCGCCCTCTAAATAAGAGATTTAAATATCGTGGTGCACAACATGCATCATAAAAATGCCTTTAATGTTTTTGCTGCACTTTCAAGCTCAGAATATTCTCTAACTATCTTGTATTAGTTTAGTTAGGCCTGGTTTATTGCTACTGCAGTCACTTCATTGTGTGCGAGGGATTTTAATTCCTTCGTGTTTTTCCTCCCAGGCCTCAGCACAGTGCTCATGGATGGGATCGTGCAATGCAGACTCAAGTCTCTGCGTATCAGCACAACGTGCAGAGAGGCCGTGGAGGAGCAGGTGGTTTCCAGCAGCACATGCAGCGCCAGGATGATCGCCGACCACAGGAGGTACGCGTGGGTTCATTCGATTCCTCTAGACTAGGTAGTGAGTAGAAGTCTTAGTGGTGTTTTTTTTTTTTAAATATAAATGTGCTAGTAGTTTTGAGCTGAATGTGCAACTGTTTAAATTCCAGCACCTAAACAGAACTGGAAGAATAAATGATTTTGCTGATTAGGTTTGTCTTCCCCACCCCAGGGTTATAATTCGTCGAGGAGTTACGGCCTGCCTCCACCTGCAAGGCGCTACAACTGGAACTGAATCATTAGCCCTTCATGTGTAAGGAGATCTCAGCGTCTCCCTGGTCTTTTTTTCCTCCAAATGTAACTTGTTTTTGGTGGGCTGGTAATTTGTTTTTTTTAAAGTAAAAAAAAGGGGGGGGACGGGGGGGGGCTCTGGTTTTACTCAGTATAACAGGTTTTTATGTACTGATTTTGTAATTCCTGTTAAATTTAAGAAATACACAAGAATCAAATGCAGTCATTGTGCGTGTGTGTGTTTGTTTTTTACCCTCCATATAAATATTCCAGGTCAGATGGTATATTTTCCACTGAAGCCAGTAAGCCTGTCTGTAAAAGCGCTCATGTAATATGTGCTGTTTGGTTTTTTCCTGCGTGTTCATCCACAGCTGAATATTCATACATTCCACATAATAGACAATTATACATGTAGATCTATGAGCCAAACCTCTGTTTTAAATGAGAATAGAGTAATTAGGTTAATGGACAATAGTCTTGATCTGAATTCAGAAGCATCTCCACAATCGGCTGCTGAAATCACTTAATTCCTCTTAACGTCAACAGTTGACTTTTCATTTCTCCTCTTTGGGGGAAAATCCTTTTTTTCCCCTAAATATTATCACCATGCCCCAAATCTGTGATGTCTAATGTCCTAGTCAAAAATTAATCACTTCAGAGGTGTGTTTTTTTTGTAGAAAATATTTAGATTAAACCCAGCAGCTGTTTAAATGAGGTTATTTATTTATTTTATTTATTTATAGTGGTGTGGTGGATTGTCATTAAACAGCGTAATAAATCTTTATTGTAGAAATTGCACTTTTTTAAAAAAAAAATTATTTTATTATATATAAAAGTTAAATAATTATAGTGTAAAATGCCTACAGCTGTTCATTATTTGGACCAAGACTGAGCCAAAGAAATCCACAGTTTAGGCTTGAAATAGGCTGGGTTTTTTTTCTCATTTTGGTTATCAGTGTTTATCAGCTTATACGGGAAATAAATGCTTTAAAATTTCTGCTTTTTTTTTATGTTAGACAACCTGAGAGGGGTGGAAAGGACTGAACAACTTCTTAAAGTAATAATGCAAATATGACCCAGTCTTCACACACAGATCCAGCGTGTAACGAATCAGAGTCGCTTAATGGCGCAATGTGAGCATTTTATTGAAACCCGCTCTATAAAGCTCCAACTAAATAAATCTTCCAGAATAATAGATTCATTTCCCATTGCCTTGTAAAAAGCTGCAAATTCTTCAGAATGGTTTTATTGTTAAATGTAATTCTTAGGAGTTGCAGAAGACTTTGAATTTTTCTTAAATTATGAAAAGTTCCGTGTGAACAGCATAAAATCTGTTGTCGGATGTGTCCTTATACTCTGCATCATCAGTTCATGTAAAAAGTTGAAAAGTATCTTACAAAAAGCTTGATGAACAGTGGTGAAGAGAGGGATGTGGAAATGAGTAGCTTGTTTTTCCTGGATGTTCATCCACAGCATCGCACAGTTCGGATACACACTCCGCCTGTCAGGTTTGAGTCAGATGTCTGGATGGATATAATCTAATAAAATCCCGCTTCTGTACAGGACGAGCTGCGCGTTTCTTTCGGTCGAGTTTTGAAAGTGTTGTCGGAGTCTTTGGAGGCCGTTTCCTCGTCCGGGTCGGACTCGCACAAAGCGCTTATTCGCCTACCAAGTTCTGCCGTACAGCAGGTTGGAGCCCGCCATGTTGTACTCCAGGAGGGCGGAGTCCAGGTGCGACAGGCCGGTGAGGTGAGCGCCGTGCAGCGCGGGGGGACTCGGCGCCACGTCGTCCAGCTCGTCCGCTGCGGACGCTAAAGACTCCACTGTTTGGTTTCTCTGCTGAAGCGGAACCGCAGCCATGGCGACATTTTGTCCGGAAGTCTGTGAGTCGGTTCCGTTCTGACACGGTTTGCCGTCTTTGACGAGCACAGGCACGGTCACGCGCCTCGGTGAATGCTGCTGTTGACACGCGTCCCCGCCGTCCTGCTGCACCTGCACCTGCGGCTCGCGCGTTGCTTTGTCTTTGGCCTGCCGTTTCATTTTGTAGCGATGGTTCTGAAACCAGATCTTCACCTGGTTCGGCGTCAGGTGGATCAGACTGGCCAGGTGCTCGCGCTCGGGCGCGGACAGGTAGCGCTGCTGCTTGAACCTGCGCTCGAGCTCGTACACCTGCGCCTGCGAGAAGAGCACGCGACGCTTCCGGCGCGGAGTCGCGTGCAGAGTCACCATGGACTTAGCGTCCATTCCCGCGAGCGCGCCCATATTCATGTTCATAGCAGTGGAGGAGCCCATGAACCTAGGAACTTCAAAAGAGACAGGATATGATTATTAGTAGCAGTATTATTAACAGCAGGCTGTTATTAAAACAGGAAAAAAAATTAAGACTAATTTTAAAAGAATTCGATATAAAACGTTAAAGTGCATTTATCAGTCAGCATTAGTACTTGAACTAATCTTGATTGTATGACACTTTTAAGTAAATGCTGTTTTGAGCAATAGATGAAGTCTGAGCTCACTTACAGTCACCGAAAAATTAAGACTTTTTTCTTCTGGGGGAATAAAAATATATATATATATATATATATTAGAAGCCTAAATATGTGTGATAAATGTTACTCAATGACACTCGTACTTTACAGAAAACTTTTCCATGTATAGACTATTTTATGCAAATGAAATGTGTGTTTGTGTGTGTGTGTGTGTGTGTGTGTGTGTGTGTGTGTGTTACGAAAAGAAAATGATTGGTACACATACTATTCAGTTTGAATAAAAGTGACAGATGCATCTCAGCGTTTTGCAGCACGGTGAACAGAAACAGCAGAATTCCCCGCTGGTGTTGTGGTGGTGGTGGTGGTGGTGGTGTTGATGTTGTTTTTGATGTTGTTTTTGGTGTTGTTGGTGTTGGTTATGATTTAATACAGGAGGAGAGAATGGATTTTGGCTGCTATTAAAACCGTTGCTATGCATATTTAACATATTGAACACAAATAAAACCTGTAGTCACAAATGTCAGAGTGTAGGTGTAAAGTATGTATATAAATAATATGCTCATTTTAAATTCAGATTCTATTTAAATTTATGTTGTCATTTATAAATGTGTAATACTTGTAATAAGTTGCAATGTTGTTGCCTATGTATTACTTCCACGGGCTGACTGGAATAAACGCCGGGAAATCCAGAGCATGTGTGTGTGCGGGGAAGAAAATGTTCTGGTGGTGTTTTTAGGATTATTTTTATTGTACTGTATAATATTTTATTAGACTGAAGTGTCTGTAGCTGTGATAGCTATTCATTTTCTCTTCCAGCATTAGCCGTAAAATTGTTGATTATGCGGCAATATCTCTTATTACGAAAAGACACTCTCTCGTCACGCTTCCAAACCAAACATACAACTCACGTGCTGCGTAACGCGGTTCCGGGTTTGCTCCGTACCAGGCTGCGGTGGCGGCGCCGCTCCTCACGCTCTCTTGGTAAGTGGGCAGCTCCGCCACGCCGCCCAGGCTCCCGTTACAGTATCCCGCCACGGCCGCGTGAGAGAACTGTGACATGCCGTGCGGCACGTGATAAGCTCCGTGGCTCACTCCGTGCTGCTGCTGCTGCTGCTGGTGCTGCTGGTGGTGCTGGTGCTGCTGGTGGTGCTGGTGCTGGTGGTGGTGCTGATGCTGCGCGCTGTGCGCAGGAGGAGGAGGAGGAGGAGGAGGAGGCTGCCGGTAAGCGCCCTCCATGCACGCAAACTTCTTAAAGCAGCTCTCCTCCAGCGGGCTCAGGATGTCGCTCACGGAGAAAGGCGTGGAGTGTTTCGGGCTCAGGGACATGATTCAGCCCCCCGCGCGCGCAGAGATGAGGATGTGCTCGCGCTCCGACAGCCCGAGACAACAACAATAATAATTAAAAAAAAAAAAAAAAAAAAATGAAGAAGAAGAAGAAGGAAAGAAAATCCGCTCAGGGCTCAGTGATGACGGGGATGGCGTTGTGTGGTCACTCGCCTGCACGGTAAAAGTGCTCCAAGCGAATCGGCGCGCGGAGAGGAAGAGCCGTCTTTATGAGTGACGAGCCAAGCATTGACGCGCGCTCGGAATGCTGTTTGTGTCCTCCGCCTCGTTGTCCTTCAATTTTTTTTTAAGCGGACAAAATCTACCGTGGGCATTTCCCCCAAGAATCGTGCGTCCTGCTGTTTCGTGCGTTTGGGTAAATTTAGGTGACATTCATAATCGCTTATATTTATAAAGTACCAAAGCTGATTATTAACTCAGTCTGTGCCTGAGCACACCGACATCCTCAGAGCTGAAGCAGCAGCACAGCCTCACACTCCCACTCAGCACATCCACAGCACATCCACAGCACATCCACTGCACATCCACTGCACATCCACTGCACATCCACAGCACATCCACTGCACATCCACTCAGCACATCCACTCCACATCCACAGCACATCCACTGCACATCCACAGCACATCCACAGCACATCCACAGCACATCCACAGCACATCCACTCAGCTGATCCACAGCACATCCACAGCACATCCACAGCACATCCACTGCACATCCACTGCACATCCACAGCACATCCACTGCACATCCACAGCACATCCACAGCACATCCTCAGCACATCCACAGCACATCCACAGCACATCCTCAGCACATCCACTCAGTTGATCCACAGCACATCCACAGCACATCCACAGCACATCCACTCAGCTGATCCACAGCACATCCACTCAGCACATCCACAGCACATCCACTCAGCTGATCCACAGCACATCCACTCAGCACATCCACAGCACATCCACTCAGCACATCCACAGCACATCCACTCAGCACATCCA
>CM074963.1:12436010-12452456 GCA_037577455.1 Pangasius macronema
CATCCACTCAGCACATCCACAGCACATCCACAGCACATCCACAGCACATCCACTGCACATCCACAGCACATCCACTCAGCACATCCACTCAGCACATCCACAGCACATCCACAGCACATCCACTCAGCACATCCACTCAGCACATCCACAGCACATCCACAGCACATCCACTCTGCACATCCACTCAGCACATCCACAGCACATCCACTCAGCACATCCACAGCACATCCACAGCACATCCACAGCACATCCACTGCACATCCACAGCACATCCACTCTGCACATCCACTCAGCACATCCACAGCACATCCACAGCACATCCACAGCACATCCACAGCACATCCACGGCCCGAGCGCGCTCTTTTCACTGACGTTAAATCAGAAATTCATAAATCAATCCGAGATGGTTTTCATGCCAAAGTAAGTCCAGTAAAACTTTCTCCTGACACGTTTCGTTTTTAATTTGTTTCTTTTTCTTTTATAAGTTTGAGCAGGTGTTATAAAGTGTTTTGGGCCATAAATGAGTGCTTCAGAGCGCAGTTTTCGGGTGCGGTGTGAATCCTGCTCACTGCTCACTGAGGAATCAGGAGTGGTCTACATCTCTCAGTTAAAACTGCTCAGAAATGCATTCTGAAGCTGAAATAAATCACATTACACACGCTTTAACGCGTTGCGCTGATTTGTACAGGTCAAAAATGTAATAATAATTATGCTTAATAACTGTATGTTCATTATATTTATTTTAGTGCGTGATTGTTTTAAAACTATAACAACTTTACAAGTTATTAAGCTAAGTAATGAATGACTGTATTGTTAACAGTAATGCAATTAACTCAATATTCATTCATGATTCATGATTAAATGAAAAATTACATATATTTATTGCTTGTTATGTTTAGTGTAGTGCAGTTGTGTAATATTTAAGGGAAGTGGAAACATTTGGTTTATGAATGCTTGTGATTATGCGAGCTGTCCAGTTATAGGTTAGGGAAATGTGGGAGACTGTTCAGGGCGGCGCGCGCTCCCGAACACACACACACACACACACACACACACACACACACACACACAGAGGGGGAGAGAGAGAGAGACCGCATGGCGCTCAGGTCTTCACACACTGCAGAAGAAAACCATGGCGAATTTATCCTCTGTGTGTGTGTGTGTGTGTGTGTGTGTGTGTGTGTGTGTGTGTGTGTGTGTGTGTGTGCGCGCGCGTGTTTTATAGCAAGTCCACGGGAGAGGCGCAGGGTGGATTGGAAAAAAATAAGTCAGGTACTCATCCCTTTTATTCGTGTCTTAGAGTTATGGAGTGTTTCTGATGAAAGCGATTTGAACTGATCTTTCTGTAACTCATTTCACAAACCACGTGCTTCTGAGTCTCCAGTTTCTCCGTGTAAAAGTGCTGAAGCTAATGTGTTATGCTGAGCAACATGACGAGGGCTAAAGGAACAGAGGGAACTGAGAGAACTGAGAGAACTGAGAGTGATGAGAGTGATGAGAGTGATGAAGTGTGTATTGTGTCCTGCAGGATAAACTAATGCACGTGTAAATTCAACCTTCACACATCTCCTGCCTGAGCTTTAACGCGCTTCACTTCTCTGCTCGCTCCTGTCTCTGCATCTACACACAACATTAGTGAAGTTGTGCAGAATGCATGCAAGACATCTCGATGTGAAAACTTCTCAGATTTTGTTGAGGATTTATCTTTGCTAGTTTTTCTTACAACTCTGTTCATATGACTTTCAACCAAATTGCTGTTTACTGTTTTCATTCTGCAAATCATTTCTAACCCATTTGTTTTTTATTTTTTTGTAGAGTATTTTTTTCAAAATATTATTCGTACTCGTTTCTGTATTTAGGTACACTCTTAGGAAAAGTTTAAGGGTTGTATGTATGTATGTATTTATTTATATATGTATTTATGTATTGTTCCTCTGAAAGAATGTTAAAAACGCTCTAGCTGAATGTTTCCTGTTAGGAAAGCTAATTGAAAGATTATTTTCTGAGTCTATGCGGGTTGTTTATTTATCTGCTGAGTCACTGATTGCAGATGAACATATTAATTGGTCATTGCAACGTCACATCCTGTTTAGGTTACCATCGTGTGCTCCTAAAAGTGACACCAAATTCTCACTGACTGTAAAATATTAGAGGACAGTAATGCGCTGCGATCCCAGTGAAATACAGAGCCTGAGCCGAGCTTTAGATTACACTCAGCTTTATCACTGCAAAGAGCAAAAGTCTGCAGCTAACTAGATTCCTGCTATAGTGTGTATATAAACAGTAACAGAAAATATAAATAAATACACATATATATAGTGTACTAGAATTTCAGCACATTTCGTTTTTATTAATAAAAATAGATATCCAACAGGATGGATAGAGTTACACAGGGTAGTTTGGGTGGAAAAATCTAAATAATATTTTTAAAAAACAAAAGGTCTGGGGTGAGAGATAAAATGAAACATATTTGGAGAGGTTTACGGTAATGGTGCTTAGTTTAAAAAGGAATAAAACAACATAGTCTTTATATACATCCTATTTTTATTTTAAAAAAAAACTAAAATTAATTTCCTTCTACAGTAGATCTGTATATGAATTATTGTGTGCTGTGTATTAATGCAGCATTCTGGTCTGTTGTATTGACACATCTCTCTCTCTCTCTCTCTCTCTCTCTCTCTCTCTCTCTCTCTCTTTGTTTTTTTTTAGAGGATTACAATTTAAAAAATAATAATTTTAAGCAATACAAAAATGTGTAATGTTTTATGTCACTGATTAGCAACATAAACAATATGGAGCCCCAAGAGCTTTTTCAGCTGGGAATCTTCTCGATGTTCCTAATTATTTGCAGGAACTCAGGAACTCACCCCCTGGTTTGTTTGGGTCGGAGTTAGTTTGGGTTGGAGTTAGTTTGGGTTGGAGTTAGATTGGGTTGGAGTTAGATTGGGTTGGAGTTAGTTTGGGTTGGAGTTAGATTGGGTTGGAGTTAGATTGGGTTGGAGTTAGATCGGGTTGGAGTTAGTTTGGGTTGGAGTTAGATCGGGTTGGAGTTAGATTGGGTTGGAGCTAGCGGAGGGATTAGTCACTTTAGGCTTTCATTAAAATCCACGACTACAATTCCGCTTTTTTTTTTTCTCAGAGTTGGAATTAGCTGAACATCATGTCTTTAGTATAAATGTGTCTTTAGTATAAATGTGATTTTTGAAAATGAATTTTCTGTTCATTACAGATATAAAATGGATCATTTGGGCTCCAGCAGATGATGGGGGTTAAACCCTGCGAGACGTCATTGTTGAGCTCCATTAGATCGTTTAATTGCTGATGGATATTTGTGTCCTTGCGCTCCATACACTTCAAATGTCCTTTTCTGCTTTTTTCCCTCTGTGTGTGTGTGTGTGTGTGTGTGTGTGCGCGCGCGCGCGTGCGTGTGTGTGTGTGCGTGTGTGCATGTGTGTATGTGTGTGTGTTTGCGTGTGTGTGTGCGCGTGCGTGTGTGTGCATATGTGTGTGTGTGTGTGTGTGTGTGTGTGTGTGTGTGTGGTGAAAGTGCCCAGGTGGGCTTCATCTCTCTCTGATGGGGTGAAAAGGTCGAGCGCGCGCATGGCCGCCACTTCAGGGCGCTTTTCTCTTTTCCGTCCTCCTGGAAAAGAGGTCGTCAATTACACTAAATTCTTAACTCAGACTACGATTACCTTCGATTTTTTGCTCGGAGAAAAAAACGGATTTTGGAGGTTTTTGGTCTCGGATTTTATCATCAAAATCTCAGCAACCCTTTTGCTGATATTTTGAAAGCACACATGTGTGTATATAATATTAATCCAGTATACCTCAGATATAAAGATATAAAGATCTAAAGATATAAACATACTGGAGTTCCACAGATCAGACTGCAGGATTGCAGTGTTTTGCTATCGGGGTTAGTACACAATCTAATCGAGCTAATCTATCTACAGCAGATAAAATATTGTAAAGGTTTATTCTGGTCCTCTGATATAGAATTAAATATAATTTGATGTAGGAACCCACCACATTGTTAAATGTATTATTGCTATAGATATCATTTTTTAGAAATAAACCCATAATCAGTAAAGCAGTAAATGGATATATGATGTAATACATGATGTTCTCATACAGCTTTGAGTAAACACTGTAAAGACTTCATTCGATATTGCAGACATCAGCCCAACACCGGAGACTTTGCTGTCTAGACCAGATTGCTATCCAAGCCCTAATGTAGCACAGGTTTAATTAAACCCTGCGCTTTCCATCTGCAGCGATCCTCCAGTAACATCATCATCATACAGATTCATAAGAAATGTTTTATGACTGATGATTTTGGATGAATAAACAAATCGCCGCTTGTGCATTATTTCATTCCAAAGTCACTCCTTTGCTATTTAATCATGTTGTCCCCCCACCCTCACCCCCACCCTCACCCCCACCCCCTTTTAATGGCCACTAACTATTTAGTGACCTCAAGTTAAGGACTAATGAGAAACAGCCAACAGATTAACCCACAGCTCTCTATAGGACCTAAGTGAGCACCATGGCTGCTTATCCAGCTGTTGAATTCATTTTAATTATTCCTGCACTGAAGCCTGATGAGTTATGAGATATGGAGAAGAAACCAAAAAAAATCTAGCAGTTACAATCATTATAAGACAAGTTTAATCTCTGAGAGGCAGCAAGGTGTTTTGTTGTTGTTGTTCTAGCTTCTTATGGAAAAGTCCCATCATGAAGTGTTGTGCTGAATGTTTAGTATTTGATTGACAGTAAGCCATGAGCCATAAGGGTTTGACATCCTCTTTTTTTTTCTACTGCTCGGCTAAAGACTGAATTCATTTCTTAAACAGCTTCTAGCCTAAAAAGATTCATAGCTTACATTATTACCAGTGCATAGTTTTTAGTCTAGGAGCCTTTGTTGCACAGATAATGTAATAGACCTAATCACTAATATAATTAGCCTCCGTAATGGACTACATTAAATGTAGCACATGAGCTAAATATTTAAAATCATTAAAATGTATTGTTTACATTTCTTATTCATTCTATACTAAAGAGTTAGTGAATATTCACCTAATAAATATAACACAATAATCTGGACATCTTCCAATGCTCATTTAACGAATAAAATAATAATTCTTCAGTTTTATAACAGCATATATGATATGCTTGAAATAATAACATTTATGTTTTTTTCTGTCCATCTAAATTTCATTTAATTTATTCAGTGAGCACTTCTTCTCGTGTGTGTGTTTAAATGTTAATTATAAAAACTGTTTATGACTTGATTAAAAAGTGAATAGCACTACTGCAGCTATTATAAACAAAATAAAATGTATATTTACTCTCTGTTTATTTCCCATTTGACCTCGATTTCGCATTCCATCGCCAACCAAATCATCTGTCTTCTATCTATAACGGAGACCAGCTCTTTGCTCCAGTAAACCTGTTATTGAATGCTAAGCTACATCTTTAGCACATTTCCTTTGCTGTTTTTTTTATCCTCCTTTTTTCCTACCTCACTCACTAATCAATCTCCCTCTCCTATTTTCCCTCCCATTCTCTTTCCCTCGTCTGTCACTCTCTTTCTCTGTCTCTGGCCCCCATGCTGAAGGTTTAATCCTGCGCACTTGAGAAGTGCACTAGGCCAAGCAGCTGTGCTTCCCCTGAACCCACTCACTTCTTTTTACAGGCAGAGTTCAGGCCACCTGTTTGCCCAGCAGATGACAAACATATCTCATTTATTTACATCAGGGGATTAGACTCAAAAAATTAAAAATCACAAATTAAAATGCCACAAAGGCGTACTTTTTTATTTTCGCCTTGCTGCGTTGGAGAAGTAAGCAGAAATATGGGGCTAATGCTAAATCAGTGCTTACGCCTCTCGGTTAGTGACTGGAAGGTTTTGAGTTCAAATCCCAGGACCACGCCTGAGTTACTGTTCAATATTTAACCCTCTACTGCTCAGCTCTTGTATTGGATTGGATTCTGCCTCAGCTGTAAGGTGCTTTGGTTAAGTAAGGAATAAAACACGATTAGTGTGCTGTTAGATTATAGAGAAATAATCAACAACAGACTGGTGTGATGAGTCCTGATGTGAGGTGGAGTTACGGTTACTACACCAAAGTCAATTCTTTTTCCTATAACCGCACCTCCCAACGTGTTTTACTCCTCTTATACCACAGCAATTTGCCAGCAATGAATTAAAGACACGTCAAAAATTTTAACTGGTTATCGACACGTTTAAATGTGTGGTACATCTGAGAAACATCTCTCTCTCTCTCTCTCTCTCTCTCTCTCTCTCTCTCTCTCTCTCTTCTCTCTCTCTCTCTCTCTTCTCTCTCTCTCTCTCTCTCTCTCTCTCTGTAAGACTTTGCTGTGACAGACTTAATGATAATGGCAAAGCACTGACACTGGAGACTCCTTTCCAAAAATGTTAATTGACTCACAGAAAACATCACAATATCATCGACTATACATTTTCCTTTACTAAAAAACACGATTTGAATCAGCTTATTATTAGTCTATACTATGTGGCGTGTCCACCATACACATTCCAGAGTAATATTGTAACTACAGAAATGATTACATATTAAAATGAGCATATTAATATAAACCAGTGGTACGAACTACAGTTAGTAGGACTGTATGGCTGACTTCAGTAAACCATGAACTGAACATTAATTACTCAAGTAAAGAATACAACACAGCAGGGTGTGCTTTACAGGGAAAATAAATCACTGAAGAGGTGGTGTGAGATACTGTTCCCATCCTAAAGCTGATTCTATATAGCAGGTTATACCTATAATTGTATCCCTAAATTTTTATTACATCTGAGTGACTGTAATTATTGTCTTTTTCAGGAAGACTCAGGAAGACTTTCTCATCACTGTTTTGGTCTATGTATTCAGTAAATACATGTATATCAGTGTAAATCCATTCTGACTTCTCTGTAAGAAGAATGACACCTTTTGTGTGTGTGTGTTTCTGTTTCTGTAAGAGATATTGTACTCCATCCAAGGAATGTCCCAAATACTAACACATATCGAATCTGTTGTAGGTGCTAAATGCTGAATAGACAATAACAGCACAAAGCTATGGTGCTTCCTTTAAAAACTTCCCAAATGGTCAACGCCTATGACTTCTTTTAAGATTTGTTCTTGTAAACACTAGGCCTGTGTGATTTTTTGCTGTAGTTCTTCCAAAGCAAAAAAGGAAAATCACTGGTATTTTCTCAATGGATAATTGCACACCATTTTTGTAATACATATAAAGCTTTGTGCAAAAAACTGGCAGCTCTCAAAAAAATCTGAATATACAGAGATATATATATATAATGGTTATATATAACGATTATGTCTATCCTTTACCAAGGAACAGCTAGAACAAATGAACAAATGCCCAAATGCTGAAGCCATATAGGTAAATATTGTGTGTGTGTGTGTGTATATATATATATATATATACACACTCCTGATCAAAATCTTTGTTGGATCAAAATTGTCTGAAGGACAATGACATTAAAGCCATATTTTTGTACAGATTTTAATTTTTAAATTGTCTTAAACTTTTGATCAGCTGATGAACAGCCTGTTTGAGTTTAAATGCAGTTTTCAGTAAATTGCCTACTCTCTATTTTTTGTCTCTTGCTCTTGTTTCTTCTTTTGGCATTTTGAAGAAGTTCTTACAACCTGGTTACAATCCAGCCATGCGAAGTGTGAATACTTGTAATATTTTCCCTGGTCTTAATATATATATATATGTGTGTGTGTGTGTGTGTGTGTGTGTGTGTGTGTGTATACATCTTATACATCCTTATGTGTTAAATTGTATCGTCTGTAATCACTTAATATATACAACTTAAACACCTTTAAATTGTCACCCAAAGATGAGGATAAAGCACACGATTAAATCTTGAGCCTCCGAGTGTACACACGATGGTTATCTTTAAGAGAAGCCTTTCTAAAAGCCAAGTTAGTGCATAAAAATATATTTCGTTTTTCTTTTATTTGTTATTTTTTGCATAACAGGGCTATGAAATAAAACTTTATTATTAGTAGTAGTAGTAGTAGTAGTCGTTGTTGTGTTGTTGTTGTTGTTGTTGTTGTTGTTGTTGTTGTTGTTGTTGTTGTTGTTGTTGTTGTTGTTGCTGCTGCTGCTGACCAGGATAAAGTGAAATGAATTTTTTGTCGTCATCCATCAAATGTCTCCAAACCTGAATGTCTTCAAGCTGAACGTCATCATAAAGACTCTATGAGAAAAGGCTATTTTGTGAGGAATTATTTTGTAATTCTGCCTGAGTATTTTACAGAGATAAATATTTACCCTGTAATGTAAAAATCAATAACCATCATCCCTGATGTACTGCCTCTTCAGAGAATGAGTGAAAGCGGAGTGGTATTGCATATAGACGATACTGGTGATAATATTCATCAAACAGCTATCAAATACAGACAGCTTCATCTGGGCTGAGAAAGTCTCTTACTAGACCATATAGGACTGTAAAATCAAATATTATGGTATAACATTATTATTATTATTATTATTATTATTATTATTATTATTATTATTATTACATTTATTTCAAGATATTATTATTATCATTATTATTATTATTATTAATTACAAAATGTATATACAAAATTCCAAATTGCATAAACAATTTTTTATTTTTATTTTTTAGGATTTTAAGCTCTGAAATCATCTGCATCATGCAACAGTCTTGAGCTGCTTAAATCTTATACATCAAGAATATTATATTTTGCTCAAAAGTGTGATTTTCAACATTTAATATTTATCCATGTTTTTATTTTAGAAAAAAAAAGTTGTATATAGACAAATTTAGTTTCATTTATTATTTAATTTATTTCAAGTATTATGTTTAATTCTTTTTACTCGTTGTATTCATACACAGGGAGAAGCCATACTTTTTAATATGTGATATTTAGGGGGAAAATATGAATCTGCCATGCAAGTGTAAGTAATGAAGAATGTAAAGAAACTGGATATGTTTTTAAAAAATGTGTGCATAACAGGGGTTTTGTCTCACATGTTACTTGTTCAGGAAACAGCACATTTTATGCATTTTATTTTATGTGTTTCAGCCATTTAATAATATTTTTAAACAGGATCACTTGTTTAGATTTCATGTGCTTATAACTCTTACACTTTCAGTAAAAATAGTACTAAACTGAACTGTTCCTTGTTGCTGGGGTGGAACCATCAGTCTGCTGTATCTTTCACCTAAAGCGTGGGTAGAGTGTGATTAAAATGGTGCAAGGTACATAGATGACTGTATCGACTTTAGAATAAATCTTTAAAGATGCACTCTATACACACTTAAACACACGTACAAAAGGTGACTGTATCACAACAGTGACAAGGAAAGGTACGCTTTAGTACACTTTTTTGCTCAGACTGTATGCACTATGTTTCTATAAAGCTATAACACTTTGATAAAGAAACTCACAATATTCCCATCAAGGCTTAAATTCATACGAGCAGCTCATGACCTTCTTTACCCCTTTGCCTTTTTCAATTACAGCCTTTAGCCCACCTTCACACCTTCAACCTCTGCGCTTTGAATAATCCACTAATACCAGAAATCCTCAAATTTGAAAAATAATGAGTTATTTTTGATATAAAGTGATTAACAATGTTAATGTGCTTCTAACCCGTACACACCTGTCTCTTTATATATATATTACGTTTTGTACTTAAGAAAGTCTGAATACGGACCACTGCTGCCATCTCGTGGTGAGTCTCGGTATTGCCGGATAATCCAGCGATTAATCCACCTAATCCAATCAGCCTAAAGACATTTCTTAATAAACTGCTGAATTAAAAAAAATAAAGACATACATAAATTTTTTTTAAAAAGTTTCATTTTGTCAATCCATGAGAACTGATTAGGAAAAACATTTGTATCTCTCCAGCAGTTTTTAAATCTCTTGAACGTTAGACTAGTAAAACTCCTACTACATTCCTGGCTGGTCTGCCTGCAATCGATAGATAGATAGATAGATAGATAGATAGATAGATAGATAGATAGATAGATAGATAGATAGATAGATAGATAGACAGACAGACAGACAGACAGACAGACAGACAGACATGGAGTTTGCTGTTGTAATAACTTCCACTCTTCTGGGAAGCTTTCCACTAGACTCTGGAGCGTGGCTGTAGATATTTGTGTTGATTCAGCTACAGGAGCATTAGTGAGATCAGGCGCTGATGGTCCACTCCTCCAGACCCCACGTCAGCCACAAGGTCAAGTAGGGTTTCCACAAGTCACCCCAACTTCAGTCCCGAGACTACAGGCCACTTGAGATCTTCTACATGGACATTAGCAAACCATGTCTTCATGGAGTTCACTTTGTGCACAGGGCCATCGTCCTGATGAAACAGAGCCTCTTAGTTCCACTGAAGAGAAAATATAAAGCTACAACATACAAAGACATTGTAGACAGCTGTGTGATTCCAGCAGGGTCAGGGTTAGAGTATGGGCATGGGAAGGCCCACCTATGAGTGTGATGGTCAGGTATCTACATAATTTGGTGATATATTGTATCTCTAGAGCTGATCCTGAATTTTTCAGGTTAGAGAGTCAGACTTGCAACCTGAAGGTTGTGGGTTTGAGTCTCGGGTCCGGCAGGGATTGTAGGTGGGGGAGTGAATGACCGGCGCTCTCTGCCACCCTCAATACCACGACTGAGGTGAGACCCATGAGCAAGGCGCCGATTCCCCAACTGCTCCCCGGGCGCCACAGCAAAAATGGCTGCCCACTGCTCCGGGTGTGTGTTCACTACTGTGTGTGTGTGTGTGTGTGTGTGTGTGTATGTGTGTGTGTGTGTGCACTTGGATGGGTTAATTGCAGTGCACAAATTCCGAGTATGGGTCACTTGGCCACACTTCACTTCACTTCACTTCGAATGCAGGAGCTGAAGATCATCCATGTTGCTTTGCAGCTACATTCCCTGAAGCTGCCCTCATTAAAGTTAAAACCCTGCTTGCCTACAAAGACAAAACACAGACCAGCTCCTTACACATGATGCCAGCAGGCAATAGCATGGCCCATGGCGTGACTCACCTCCCATAAAGATACAAAGAAGACCAACATCCAGACTTTTTTCTGCTGCACCAGGTGGTGGAGTAAACAGCCCAAGCTACTTCAAATGCAGATTAAATACCTATATCATTAATAAGCACAAACATGAACTTGGAAATGAAAACTCACATTGTTGTGTATTTGCGCTTTACATAGTGCTGTGTACCATGAAACGATATTTTGTTCAAGTTATATGGAGGAATGACAATAAAATCTACTAGTCTTTATTTATTTGCTTATGACCCCGTTTCTGCTTGCTGAGATCTTTAGTTCTGGTGTAAAGATTTTCCTTCTAAGTAAATGACACTTCTGTAAGTTGCTTTGGACAAGTCTGGATAAGAGTCTCTGTGTCCTCTGCCCCCCTCGCTCTCTCAGAGAGAGAGAGAGAGAGAGAGAGTGTGTGTGTGTGTGTGTGTGTGTGTGTGTGTGTGTGTGTGACTCTCTCTCTCTTTCTCTTTGGATTCAAATGTGCTAAAATTCAGACGAATCAGACTTTATTACATTATTTGTCCTGGGTCTTCATCTGTCTCCTCTACATGTCCATTCATTGGTGCAGTGCAACAGCAGAAGTGCACAACATCAATCTGTCCACACGGGGGAGCAGTTGGATAAGACACGTCCTCAACAGGTCCTCACGGTGTTTGCTCAAGCATGATCAATTACAGCTCAGTTAAACACACGGTCATTATGCAAACACTATGTGTTAGTTCACACCACACACACACACACACACACGCGAACGATATTCCACTTCAGATGTGAATATTATTTATCATAATCTGAGTGAGTAATTCATTTTTTAGGCTCTCGTTGTAGAAATCTTGAATACACCTTTATTGCCATCACTAAACACACACATGCATACTGTACAGGTAGTGAAGTGACATGTAGCCAAGTATGGTGACCCATACACGGGATTTGTGCGCGCACACACACACACACACACACACACACACACCCGGAGCAGTGGGCAGCCTTATTTGCGGCGCCCGGGTCATGTGGTACACAAAGTGCTTCTCCGTGCATCTCCTCCTTAACATCCCCGACATGAAGTTAAACACAGTATAATCAAACAATTGTAAATAAAGAAAGAACGAATTGTTGAGCGCAAAGGATAATTCTGGGAAACCCGGGTATGGAGTATTTTAACTCTGGATAGAAATAAGAGCTGAAATATGGAAATAATCCACATAATCCACAGCATGCTCTCTGAAATACAGAATGTGGTCACTAGTTTAATAAATGATCTTGTACTGGTCATGCAGATATTTAATATTTGTATTTATCACGGTTGACCATAATGTTGCATGACACTACATTTAAAACGATATGCCTTCGATATTATACCGATATTTCACTGAGAATGACACGTGATAGATTAGTGCTGTCCATCCAAACGGGACCGAGTTCACATATATAATATAATATAATATAATATAATATAATATAATATAAGGGAAGTAACCCTCTTTTAAAGCAGCTACGATAATATCGGCGAATATCGCGATGTGATTTCTGAACCATAGCAAACGTCCAAACGTCATCAATCTATTCCCAAACTACAGACAGGAAAAAACTACAATAACTCCTGCAATAACTCCTGCAATAACTACCATAACTACTACAATAACTACTGCAATAACTACTACAATAACTACTGCAATAACTACAATAACTCCTGCAATAACTACCATAACTACTACAATAACTACTACCATAACTACTACAATAACTACTGCAATAACTACTACAATAACTACTGCAATAACTACAATAACTCCTGCAATAACTCCTGCAATAACTACTACAATAACTCCTGCAATAACTACCATAACTACTACAATAACTCCTGCAATAACTACCATAACTACTACAATAACTCCTGCAATAACTACTGCAATAACTACTACAATAACTCCTGCAATAACTCCAGCAATAACTACAATAACTACTGCAATAACTACTGCAATAACTACAATAACTACTGCAATAACTACTGCAATAACTACAATAACTACTACAATAACTACTGCAATAACTACAATAACTACTGCAACAACTACCATAACTACTGCAATAACTACTGCAATAACTACAATAACTACTGCAATAACTACTGCAATAACTACTGCAACAACTGCTTCAATAACTACTGCAATAACTACAATAACTACTTCAATAACTACTGCAATAACTACTGCAATAACTACTGCAATAACTACAATAACTACTTCAATAACTACTTCAATAACTACTTCAATAACTACTGCAATAACTACTGCAACAACTGCTTCAATAACTACTGCAATAACTACTGCAATAACTACTGCAACAACTGCTTCAATAACTACTGCAATAACTACAATAACTACTTCAATAACTACTGCAATAACTACTGCAATAACTACTGTAATAATTCCTGTAATACTGCCATATCCACTGCAATAACGCTGAGAGGGAAAAATAGTAGTCCATTTATAATAAAGATAAAGAAAGTAGATTTGTTTCATATATCTTTGAATTTAATGATATTGATGGAGACTAAATAAATAAATAAATACGAATCGCTCAGAACTCTTATATGAGCTTAATCATTTTACTTCTTCATGTCTGAAGACTCTAATAGGCAGGACTTATATAAGCTCCAGATGAACATAAAGGATCAGTGTCTTGCCTCGGAGATCATTAGACGTCGCGCTTTAATGATTTGCCTTTATTGCCGTGTATACCAGGTCAGGTTAGAAAACTTACAGCAATGTTAATCCACATCTGTGCCTACTCCACAAAACTGTGGACAAAGACCTCTAATAATAGCATTAAAAACAAACAAAACAAACAAGCAAACGAATAAATAATGAACCATCACCTGAGGGATATTTTACAGAATTTAAATATATATCCAATAAGTTCTTCCTTCATTATACTGATGTGCGCGTTGGCCTCGAAAATAGAAAACAAAATGAATAATCGGGAAAAAGTAAATATACCTGAACACCACTGTCTGACTGATGGACTGCTGTTTATTTAATGTCGAAAAGCACAAACAACAGCAATAATAATAATAATAATAATAATAATAATAATAATAATAATAATAATAATAATAAATGACATTAATTATTATTATTATTATTATTATTATTATTATTATTATTATTATTATTTTAACATCACTTCTCATCTTAAGTGTCGTCAAATTTTGTGTTTAATGTCAAAATTGTATTTAAAAAAATGATACATTTATTAAAATTAATTGATGTAAATTTTGCGAATTTATATGATTCATTTGCAAAAAAAAAAAAGCCACCAGCATTCGGTCGATTCTTTTTCAGAAAAGATTTGCACATTTTCTTGAATAAAATTATGCTGACAAATATATTTAATATGTATGTGTCAATATGCAAAAAAAAAAAAAAAATAAATAAATAAAAAAGCCTATAATCCTGAAGCACTTACAGCTCACTTGAATGGACGTCCTTCAGTGGATATGTTATTAATATATTTACACAGTTTTAGTGTAAACAGTAGTTAAATAAAATAAAATTAAATAAATGGAATATTGAAAATTACATTAAAACGCCTTATTTGTTTGTTTGTTTACTTGTTCGCTTGTTTGTTTGTTTTCCGTGTAGCTCCACTTTCTGTCAGAGGGACGCAAGAACCTGACAACTAAACAACCTGATTTTCTCTTCATAAATTTGGCACATTTCTGCTTCGCCTTCCGTACAGTAAAACATTACAATGCGGTTAAACGTCAGTTCCATGTGAAACAATCAGCACTGGCCATGTTCCTTATTTTCAGCATAAGCACCGCGTTCTCACGAACCACGCATGCGCACTCGGCACTCGTCCTCTCAGGCTGTAGCGCTCACCACGACTGCACGGCAGGTCTTCAGGCTGCGCATGCGTGGTGTATGTGGCGTGGCCTCTTCATTCACTCTCTGCATCGTAGAGCTAATGTACAGTCAGATTAGATTAAAAACTAAATCTCAGAGCATGTAGACATGCTGGATCTTACAGTCAGTATTTGTATAGGTTCAGAGCTTTTTCAAGAACCCAATTTATCAATAATTGTTGAAACTAATGGTAAAAGTTGCTCTCGTCTTTCTAATATTGGTCAAGTTTTTGTTGTCTCATGAATAAGAAAAGAATGACCAAGATGCCTTCCCTGGAAGAAGAATAAGAAGTCCATCACTTACAAATAATATCTAATGACCAGTGCATGTGCTTCTCTTTTTCTTCCTTTGGGGGAGAATCTTTTGAGCTGGTAAATACCCAGTGGTTGTTCTCGCTGCTGCTGCTGCGGCTGCAGTAAGCTGTGTTTCTGCAGCAGCAGGAGTGCAGAAGGAGGTGTGATGAGCTTAAGCTAAAGGGAGGAGTTTAATCCACGCAAACACACACCGGCCGTTGTGCTGGGAGATGTGTGCAGTTCCTCTGTACTCTCATTAACGTTTCAGTGCAAAGTGGAGGTCAGATTTAACCAGGAGACAAGAAGAAGCTGCTTTTCCAATGTGGACAAGGTCAGAGTAGAGAGGCAATACCGTCAAGACTCTACAAATGGGTAAGTGTGGTTTATACTCCATCCCATATGTGGAGATGAAAATGAAAATAATCACAAGATACTGACTTTACTTTAGCTTAGACTGTTTACACCAGACAGTGCAAGTTGTTAGGAATAATTTCACGTGTCTACTAGCAACATTATTTTATGCCTAAACATGCTACACACATTTTAGTCTTTTTTCTTTTAAACTGCAGAAAATTATTTTGGTGTTGAATCAGCACTTATAATATAACACTTATATTTGTGTTTGTCCAGACAAAGTAAAATAACTCTGCAATAACTGACTTATTTTAATCAGATGAAGTGGAGATGTCTGTGCTGTGTAGAGTTCAGTTAAAAACATCCTGCAAATAAGTGGCGCCTTCGTTTCTGTCATACGTCTGAACTTCAAATGGAAATGAATTATTACTATTAGTGCATTGTATTATTATAATTATTCTATAAATCTACAAATTAATAGAACCTGAAGTATAGAAGGCACGAATTATTCACACTAGGCCTACAGTATAGTACATTAATACTCTGGTCATCTACAGTATAATCATTTCTATATGAAGAACTAGGCCAAAGTGGAGTTTATTATTATTATTATTATTATTATTATTATTATTATTATTATTATTATTATGATTATGATTACAGAGCAGCCGTCGTACGGTGAGGTGAATCAGCTGGGAGGAGTGTTTGTGAACGGAAGGCCTCTTCCCAACGCCATCCGCGTGCGCATCGTGGAGCTCGCGCAGCTCGGTATTCGCCCGTGCGACATCAGCCG
>CM074963.1:12461548-12471874 GCA_037577455.1 Pangasius macronema
GAAGATAGGGATAGGTGGAGAGTGATGATTCGCTGTGGCCACCCCTGAAGGGAAAAGCCGAAAGAAGAAGAAGAAGGTGTGGAAGAACTTCACAGAGTCTAACCTCAACCCCACTGAACACCTTTGGGATAAAGTAGAACACCAACTTTGCACCAGGTCTGGCCCGACATCAGTTCCTACCCTCTTGTGCTCTTGTGGCTGAATGAGCACAAATCCAAAACAGCCACAATCCAAAATCTAATGAAAAACCTTCTCAGAAATATGGAGGCTCTTATAGAAGCAAAGGGGGAACATAGCTCCATATTAATGCCTATGCTTTTTTACGAAAGAGATGTTCAGTGGTCAGGTGTCCACATACTTTTGGCCATGTATTATAGCTAGAGATCATATTTGTGCTCTCTATCAGACTCCAAACTCTCAGGCTCATACAAACCACTAATTAGCTGATTAGCAGAAATTCTGTTAGCGAGATACTGCATAGACTGTAGCAGTGCAGATTTAAGACATTTTCTTTTCTAGTTGATCACCAGTCACCAGGGGTGTGAGGCAGAGACTGTTCAGTCGGGGTTGGTTTACATAACACACTTTAAGAACTGATTATATAGTGCATATTCAATAACGTTTGCCAAGTACTCTTCCCATAACAATGAAAAGTCAATGAAGTCATAATTACAGTCACATTTAATTGGCTTTCAGCTGCTATACTGAGAAACAGGATTAATCAGTCAGGATCGATTTGAGAGCTGCTAGCCGGAGTGCTGGAGCTTTACTGCAGGAAACAGAACGAGAGCTGGTTTAATCATCTTCAGTGAAACCATCATTAATTTTTTTTTAAATTTCAAACATCGATTAAAGTTATCAGTGTGGCAAGATTGATCGATGGTGGATCATAGCTTAAAATAAAGAAAAGAACATTTCTGAATGGCACCTCAGCTTCTTCTATTCTCATGCATCCACCCAAAATCCATGAGCATGTCATATTTATCAGTTTCATTGTACTGATCATGTGGAATTTAGTTTTTATGTCCTCATCTCTTTATGTAAATAATTCCTGGCTACACCAGTGTTGGTCACACAGTATCTATGCACACTGGTGCAAACCACAGTTTTATTGGAAGGGTTATATTTTCTTTAATCGCACTCTATCGCAGCAGAAACATTTTGACACTTAATGACTAAATAATGATTATTTTTCCTGTTATACTCCAACCCTCAGTTCAGTTCAGTTCAGTTCAATTCAACTCTACACCAATTCCACACCAGTTAGGATTTCATCAATGGATTTAACGAGCATTACTTCTTTTTTTTAAGAACCGCAGTCTTTCTGAAAGCCTTGATCTCCTTAATACCAGTTTTGTAGCAAACAGGTTTCACGTGCGTCGGTCTGAAATAGAGCTGTCATTTTTTACAGCCAGATGATTAATGATCAGTGGTAGAACAAGCTGGCAGCACCTGAGCAAGGATGAAGTGTCACCGACAGACAGGTTAATTGTGGGGTATTACAGCATACATCATGTTCATGTTATTGTCGATTGTTCCCTACACCTTTTGAGTTCTGACGTGTTTAATCATAGGCAATTCAGACATGATTAAATGTAACAGACAGCGTCGTTTCCGGATGTGTGGACACAGTGTGTCCGACGGAGTGGAGCAGACCGCAGGCGCCGTGTGATACACAGCAGACAGAGCGTGAAACCACAGGGCCGTTTCTCCACCCTCACCGCTCGTCCTGTGGACTGAACTATCATACACACACACACGCATTTTAACTTTCCCACAGAAATGGACTTAAATCTGTAGAACAGTCGGCTTGGAGAATCATTTCTACTCCTACACCAATGAGGACATCACACTAAATGTTCTTTTGTATTGGGCAAAGGTTTAAACAAGCCATAATCTCACACATTATAGCATAAATGAGCATGGTGCAAAAAGAGACAACGCTAGGTGAGGGAAAATATCAGCTCTTACCCTGTATGTAGTTGGAGTTCTGAGGCATAAAAACAACAAAATGTATTTTACTTACAGCTGTACAGAAGCACTTTTCGCCACTGTAGCCCAACTCGATCCAACCTAGCTAATGTAGCTAGCTAACGCACTTCATTTAAAAGCAACTAGCTTACTTAAAGCTTAAGTGCACGAACATATATAGGTGTATATATGTGGCCACAGAAACCAGGAAATATAAATAGAGCTGAATCATGAAATAAATGTTCTGTGAGGTCCCTGATTGATTACTGTTAAGGAGGTTATTAAAACTGTAAAATAATAAGCTGGACTCGAATAAACACATTATCAAGAAGCACGGTCAGATGATCGAATCAAATCAGCTTCTGTCTTTTTCTTTCAATTTTTTTTTCTCTTCAAAATATAGATTCCAGTTATACACTTCATTTGAATATTTAATGGTAGAAATAATTTACTATTTGGCTATTTTCTTCTATTTGTATTCAAACTAGGACCCAGTGGTTATATCAGCTAACTTTTATAGTATTTAGGTGACTTTTGAGTGAAATTGCCTCCTTTAAATGGAAACGCGGTGACATAAAGAGTGTACAGACACAAAATCAGGTTATTAGAAAAGGGTCAGTAAGGTCAATTAATACACAGGACAATACCAGGACTACCAATTTGGTAGTGTAGCAGTAATAGGTGTATCTGTAGCAGCAGTAAGTAGCTTTCCATAAAGTGTGTGATGCAGCTTTGTCAAGCTCGTATCAAGTCCTACAGGGTTAGGTGTTTGACTAGCCCAGGTAAGCGATGGAAGGCAGCAGGGTGTTAAGCAATCTGACTGTCTCAGGGTAGAAACGGTTGCGGAGTCTGCTGGTGGTGGCACGGATGCTCCTGTACCATCTGCCAGATGTCAGGAAGGTGACGATTCCAGAGGATGGGCATGTGGGGTCGTCCTGCTGGTGGATTTGTGGATGCAGCGGTTGTTGTGCCAGTGCTCTTCTAATCTGATAATCAGATCTCGCGCCAAATCAGTACGTTTCAAGCAATCGAGTGCGACGTAGCTGGACTTGGTTTAATACTGTATCGTAAAAATGAAGTCATATAAAAAGGTATGAATGTAATCCTGTTAGTAATCCATTTCATTACGCATAGTGAATAGTTATGAATTTGCAATCAGCAGACCATGCTGTTTGTCATTCGTGCCCTCATTTGGACTTTCTCTCCCACATAAAACACTTGTATGTCACGCAGAACATGCACCGCTCAAGATGTTTTTCTACTACCATTAGAAGCTGTTTTCTAAACATTTAACATAAAACATATAAAACATATACAGCACGTGACAGTGCAATACAATGTAGAAGCAGTGTGATATTTTCTGCACTAATGAAGGAACTTTGGGGAAAAGCAGGGCTGTTATCTTGCCTACATGAACCTGAGTGGCAGGTGTGTGTGTGTGTGTGTGTGTGTGTGTGGGTGTGTGGGTGGGTGAGGAGGGCAGGTAGCGTTAGATGGAAGAGCTGTCAACAGATGATATGCCATCTATTCAATTCAAGTTCATCACATGGTTCAATCCTTAAATCCAGGTCAGTTCTATGTGAGGCAGAGGGCAGGACAACACACTAACCTATACTGAACATTTCATTTTTTAAATTACAGTTAGCTAAATAATATGTGGTCCTGAGTGTGAGCAGAAAACATGAAATGGTTTAACAATGCCACTGCCAATAAGACACCGTGGAATAACTATAGAGATGAAATTAACACAAAGAATAACCAAAGTTTATCCTGGTAATAAATGCTCTCGTTATTCAATGTGAATGTGGCCTAAACCCCGACAGCAGGAGGCTAGACCAGTGACTGCATTCTCTTCAAACAGTATTACTCAAATGCAAAAAGTGAACACTTCATCTGAATGAAAATAAGTTGATTTCTGTGTAAATGAATTCAATAGAAATGAACTGTTTTGTGTTTGAAGGAAACAGAAAAAGTGCATGTGGGTGCATCTTGGATAAACCTGGCGTGACTAAACGCAGCGTTCCAGCTTAATGCATGAGTTCTCGACAGGTTTGCAGCAACTGACACACACACACACACACACACACACACACACATATATTTGTCGTATATTACTATCCTTGTGGGGACCTTCCAATGACTTTCCATAATGCAGTTTGTTAATGCTATGCCTACATGCAAATCTAGATTTAATCTAAATCTTGGAAACCTTTTGTCTCTTTTAGATTTTTTGCACAAAATGCCCAAACATTTAGTTCTCACTAAGATATAAACACACACACACACACACACACACAGAGAGAGAGCACTAATGACTAAGAGCCAAAAGTCTGACGAAATTCCGAAAAAGTTTCACAATTACTATACCTCAGTACTGTGTGGTTACATTACATTATATTTCCATTAAAAAATTATTTCAACAGACTGGTGTCTCATCCACGGTGTGTTCGGCATCCACTGCAACTCTGACCAGAAAAAAGTGAAGATGGATCAGTAATAGATAATGGATCAGTGTCTGTCTCCACTGTTATTTTTGTCTTTCTTTGTTTCTTTGCATGAAGTATCTTAGTAAGGTGCTGGACCACTTTGCGTCATCAGAATAGCTTCGGTGCACCTTGGGAGTGGACACGTTCCTGGACCTGCACTGGAAGGATGAACACCATTCTTCCAAAAGATTGGATGGTGAGCAAGAATGATGTAATCTATCATCTGTTTTATGAATGTAGCTCATTTGTGGCTATTTAATGATTGAATATGTCACACATACAGTATAGAGAATAAGCTAACAATTACTAAAACAATTTATTCTTCTGAATTTAAAGTGAATTCATTTGAAAATGAATTTGCAAATATAAGACGTATACACTTGCTTCTGGCTAGTCACGGTAGGCCTATAGGCTGGTGTCTAAATTTGGAAAATGACTATCAACAGTGGCTAGTGATCGATATAGTTAAGCTCAAGCCCTGTGCATAACATAACATAAAATATATAATGTAATGAGTAATATAACAAGAAATCTTTGACTGGAATCAACATTTATTCCATATCAGTCAAAGAGTATTTGATTTCTCATGCGGTCAGAAGTTCGCGGATGAAATTACAACCCTCATGGCGGTTTGGAAACGTTACACAGGCAACAGTAATCATAGTAAGGATTATTTTATAGGCATAGGCAATGTCAAAACAAGTTGGTGTCAGCAAACAAGTCAGCGAGAAGGAAGTTTGCTTTATTTACATACAAATACAGAAGATTTTTTCCAAGATAGCTAACTCAACGAGTCAGTCACATGAGCTCGGATCAGCTTCCTCCTCATCTTCCGTACTGACTTCTCATTGACCTTTTGCGAGTGTTTGACTAGCTCAGCAGCTGTTTCAGATGCTCAGCAGCTGCCATCACGACCAAGTCAGACTAGTTTTTCCTCCACATTGACATCAGGAAGTCTCATGTCCCTTTGTTCACTCAGCTCTTCTCCCTTGTGTGTAGAAAGAAAGAGAAGAAAAAGTGTGGAGGCTAAAATGACTGAGACGTTCGGCTCATTGATCTCGTCGTGGTGAATGCTGCTGAAAGAGTTGTGCAAATGCCGCTGCCAGTTGATAACATCTTTATTGAATAGCTGCATGTTGCTGACTGATTGTCGTCATCCAGAGCTGCGAGAGAGTTCAAGTCCTGACAGCAATCTCAAATTCCATCTCAAGCTGCTGGTTCTCTGGCAAAATGCTTAACTCAGGTGGCCAATATAGAATAGTTTCAGCGCACCACCCAGGTTGTTTGTGTGTGTGTGTGTGTGNGTGTGGGTGTGAGTGTGTGTGCCAAAATGACCCTGGTTCATTTGATTTGTACATAGATTATTCAATTGTTAGCAGTGGTTAACAGTAGTCATCGAAAGTCATTGAAAGTAGTCTCCAAAGATCTATTTGGGACGTGTGCAAAAGTGCGTTTTATACAAATGACTGGGAAGTGTGTTAGAAAAGTGCCAAGAGGCTCGCAGTTCTCCATAGGCTGTAGCTGTGACTCCCATTGTTGAGCCTCAGTTCCACTTATTGCCAACAATGCAATGCCACACACAAGCTGCACGTCCCCAACACCACCAGGAACTACCGCTACAAACACCACCCCCAAGCTATACTATGCAACCAATTATGTGAGCACAGGCAAACTGTGATGTTGGGTATGAGACGGTTCAGACTCCAGACAAGAACAGCACCAAAGCGGAAGTCATAGGACCAGCACACAAAGAATCGACAGGCCAATCAGCACACACACAAGCAATCAGCTGCTGCACTCAACCCATGCTCCAGCCAAAGGCAGATAAACCTGATGGCGTCCTCTCAGCTGAAACCTACATTACTAAGACTTCGGTCTCTGTGGTGATCCAAATGAACCTGTGTGTGTGTGTGTGTGTGTGTGTGTGTGTGTGTGTGTGTGTGTGTGTGTGTGGGAGGGAGAGAGGGAGTGGGTTTTTGTCTTGCCTTGCCCTTTCTGCTTTTCAGAATTGCAATGCACTACCGTCTCTCGCTATCGCGCTGCGTGAGACACTTTCGAACCGGGGGGTCCTGTTCTAGCCGTCTAGGTACCGACTTAAATACACACACCAGTCTGCTGCTGACAAAGCACACACACTACTTTCCCAGCGGGCTCTAAGCAAAGGACTGTAGACAATTATCTAAAATACTAAAACTAGCTCAATTAGCTTTGCAGGCATCAGCATTCCCTAATCCTGTGCTGGGCAGGTTTGCCAAAACACTAGTGTTGTAATCAATACAGAGATCAGTGTCGCTAGCACCAGCAGTTCTTTATTTACCTGTGCATTTGCAAAAGCTGCATGCTTATCTCCATGCATCCTTGCAAAAACACACTGTAGCTTTTTTTTTCACCGAAAGCAATGATAATTATCTGGATGTCTTATCATTTTCATCTGTGTTGAACTGAATTAGTCTTAAACACATATGCGTGTGAAGTCTGGGATGATGGGGAGAAGTGGTTTTGTCCATAAGAGCATGTGCATGCAGACGTTACACACCCAGAGAAGGTGTTCGGTGCTGGGTAACTTGTGAGGAAAAAGGATGAGATGACAATGAAGAATGGTAAATGTAAATTCATGTAAATTCATGATCATGTATAAATACAGCATGAATCGGTCCAAAAATAACGTGTACGCAATTTTCCTCTTCCGGCAACTATAGACGATTAGCCGAAACATTTGCTTGGCATTTGAGTTTTGCACTGGAGCTAAGAGGATAATGTAATAATGAAAGACTGCGTTACGTGAAATCCTTTCTGCTTGTCTCAAACTGAAACTAATTGCTCAGTGATGTTCCTGACAGCAGGCACGTTTGGACCAGATGACCATGAGAGTAATAAAACAGACTCAGAATGCATAATCCACATATATTCTACTACGTAGCTTAACATAATTTTTACACTTTCCAATCTCTTTCCAGTAATGTCGTATGTCATCTATATAGTACTAAATGAAAGCTTTACCACTATTACCAGTGTTTTGGTTCAGTCTGGAACATTCTCATTGCCTGCTACTTAAAACGTAGTACTTCTGATGTTGAATGGATTGAATTTATCCACCAGGAAGTACTATGTTACTGTACTTGAGTAATTTTTAAATATCTGTACTTTACGTGAGTTCTTCTTTCATCTAATACATTTGACTTTTACTCACTATATATATATATAAAAAAAGAAAAACTACATTTCTGTATAAATATATATTTCAAGTCATAAGGTGACATTTTAGTATCAAACCGCTTCAAGGAGTCAATCTAAATTCAAGAAATGTAACAAATGTGACAGAGAAAATAATATATAGCATCAATAACTGTAATCTAGCTGCTGCTATGTACACTTTGCAGTTTGTTTATAGTTAGCTGTTAGCATTCGGCTAGTCTGGGTTGTCAGAGTTGTTGTTATGCTAGCTAACATTTGAGAGAGTGAGAATAAAGCTTTTGTTAGTTAACTTAACAAACTTAATGTTGTTGAACATTTCTTGGATCCCTGGTGAAAGGCATTAATTGAAGAATGAAGAATTTGAAGCTGTATTTCAACATTTACCGCAGGATATATTTAGAGGAATAATTGCATTTTAACTTGAGTAAAGAATTTTGGCACTCTTACCACCTCTGCCTGGAAGTACAGCCTACCTGTATGTGCACAAACATACTGATTAGGGCTATAGAGGCTGTTTCGCAGGAGCTCAGTTGCTTTTCAAACTACCAATGAAGACATCAGCATTAAACATATCCGATGGTTTAACGTGGCATCAGGTTGATTTTGGTAAGGAGGATCTGCCATCGCCAAGCACATGAGCTTTACCGTCCAGGTCATAACAAACGCACAACCACGGCAGTGATGAACAGTAGGAGTGGTTTTCTCCAAAAAGCACTGAATTCTGCATATGCTAAGGTAAAAAAAATGTGTTTTTATGCTAAAATTAAGTTTTAAAAATGCTGTGGAGACGACACTTTTTTTAATAAAACATTTTTGTATTTAATTTCAATGATTTAAGTTTTCACCCCTACACACATTTTGGTCAGATATTAAAAATAACATTTGGACCTCCACCAGCCTATGTCAAGATGTAACAATATTTTTGGTTAATTATGTTGGCAATGTGGCTAAATTTTGTGGACACCTGACTATCACATCATATCTGCTTTTTGAACATCTCATTCAAAATGTATCCCTCTTTGTTTTTATAAAAAACCTCCACTCTTCTGGGAAAGTTTTCCACCAGATTTCAGAGCACGGCTATGAGGATTTGTCCATTCAGGAGCTATTAGAGCGTTAGCACGTTGGCTGAGGAGGTTTGGTGTGCAGTTGGTGTTCAGTGGGGTTAAGGTCAGGGCACAACTTTTGGCCCAAATTGTATACATAAATTTTAATCCTCAGCAAACCATTCAGTGAGCCCTTGTGCCCAGTGGATGGGGGCAGAGTCATCCTAGAAGAGACCACTCCCATGAAGGATAGAAATGCTTCATCATTGGCATTAATATTGGCATTGATTTCCAGTAAAGTGGACCCAAAACTTGTAAGGAAAAATTCCTCCCACAGCATAACAGAGTCACCATTTTTTCCCTTTAATTTGCCATGTGTTCACTAGCTAAATTTGAACCTTTGTACACTAGACTGATCTGATAAACAACAATTACGGTAAGAGGAAAATTACGTATATTTGCTGAGCTACACATTTAAGGTCCAAATATGTACTATAATCATTTTTAAAGGTACTTTTTAATACATTTGTATAGTTTAGTAGCCTTTTTTCCACATGTGAATGATGTATCTCCAATTAAACCAATAAGCATGTACAGACTGACAGAAAAGTAGAGACACAGTCCTACAGCAAATAAATAAAGGCTTTATTTCCATGTGTCTCATAGAGCACTATTACAAATGTTGACTATTTGCATTTGAGCAGCAAAGCACCCCTAGAAAGTGGTGTAACCTGAGATCACTGTGTTGATGGAATGAGTGAGTGTGAGTGAGCCACTCTTGCCTTTCAGAGTGGCCTTAAAAATCTTGCACCTTAAGCCCTAAAACAAATACTTTCAGATTATTTTGTCTATTGATACCTGGGAGCTCAGACTGTCTGAACAGTTCAGGAGATTTGCAGATCAAGAGCATCAGGTGCGCAGTGACAGAAAGGTCAAGAAGGATAATATAGTGTATAGTGTCTATTGTTTAAATAGATCTCTTCTTCTTCTTCTTCTTCTTCTTCTTCTTCTTCTTCTTTCGGTCGCCACAGCGAATCATCACTCTCCACCTATCCCTATTGTTTAAATAGATCTACTAATTTGAAAGACTCTATCTAGTGTGAGAAGTGATTGTAGAAAAAAAGGAGGTGGTAGACATGGGAAGTTAGATATTTCCCAGGAAGTAAACTAGTTCTGGGTGAAGTTTTTCTCACAAACCTAATTTATTATTTATTTTATGACTGTAGTTTTGGATATCTAGCAACGAGTCCTATAGCAAAGATATGTTTGTTTATATATATATATATATATATATATATATATATATATATATGTACACTCCTGAAACATTCCAAGTATTTGCATTTCACGCTGGTGGATCATAACCAGGTTGTAAGAACTGCTTCAAAATGTGAAAAGAAGAAAAAGAATTTAAACTCTAATGAAAACTGCATTTAAACTCTAACAGGCTGTTCATCAGCTGATCAGTAGTGTAAGACCATAGCCCAAAAATACCCACAACAGAACTAAAAGTGTAAAAAAAAAGGACTCAGTAGTGAGTAGCTCCACCGCTCTTGGTGATAACTTCAAACACTCGTTTCGGCATGCTTGATGCAGCTGTTTCCAGGAGGCTGGTGGGAACGTTGCTC
>CM074963.1:12478896-12492253 GCA_037577455.1 Pangasius macronema
CCCCTGAAGGGAAAAGCCGAAAGAAGAAGAAGAAGAAGAAGAAGAAGAAGAAGAAGAAGAAGAAGAAGAAGAAGACAACAATTTAAGAAAATTCAACAACTGTGGTGTATAATGTATGACTGAACTGATTTGAAAAATTCCCCCTGTAATAAGAGTTTCATTAGATGAGTGTAACATCTAGATGAAGTCTAGATAAAACCTAGAAGAAGTCTAGATGTGCCTCCATTGGCTGTTCAGTTGCACCGAGATATCAAGCTCTTGTCTGAAGCTGTGTGAGTGTGTGAGAGTGCACACATTTTTCTCTGTGGATCTTCCTCAAGCTGTATGAAGTTATTTTTATCAAGCCATTTTATCCATCACAATAAAATCATGTTCTCCATGTTCTTCTATTTTATCCCTCATGATAAACTCATGTTCTCCATGTTTTTTTTCATGTTCTTCTTTTTTGTCTGTTTGTCTGTTGGACACATGACAGATGACTCAAGAAACTTATCAATGCAATTATTTATATAGCACTTTTGCAGTTGTCACAAAGCAACTCTCCTAATGAACTAGCTAAAGGCAATCGTGGCAAAGAAAAACTCCCTGAGAAGACATGAAGAAGAACTCTCAAGAGGAACCACAGTCAAAATGGACCCTTTCCTCTTCTCTCTTCTAGGTGACACTGGATTATTACAGTGGGAGTATAAATTATAAATAATAATTTATATATATAATTATCTATATAATCTATAGAATTATAGAATTATAAGAGTCCTGGGATGAGCACAGGACAGTGTGTATGATTACAGCAGTTCTTGGTACATATCAACACAATCCACAAGTGCAAAGTGGCTGATGATTAGAAATTTCTGCCCATATCAGCTAACATTAGCTAAATTCTTTCCATAAAGTATCGATTTTATCTAAATATAACATTTTGGATTTATCACTAAAGTGAGAATGTAAGTGTTTTTATGTGAGACTAGTTGTATATACAATACATTGCAACTGTCTAAACAGCCCAATTTTACCGTAATGCGTCAACATTTTCAATGTGAGCTTGCAGCCTTTGAATCTTAACTGTTTCGGGGCACCAAAGAGGCATTTTTACACGTTTATGCGTGAGAAGTGGTGTTGACAAAAATCCCTTATTACATATCAAAGGCCAATAAAGACTATGCTGTTAGAAAAAGAATTACTAGCTATTTAATGCTATCAAATGCTTTTCAAGTCATTTCAAATGTATTGTCTGTAATAGCTGAAAGTATAAATTTACTTCAGTGATCTTAGCTAAAAGAAAAAAACTACTTTTTGGAACCATTAGTATCCTCATGGCCTGTTATGAGTTGCTTCATTGCTGCATTTTAGACTTAATGGGGTTTGAAATAAACCGATTGGCAATTGGACACAGTCATGAATGCCGTCCATCAAAAGGTCTGAAGAGGCGATAAAAATTTCCCAGCTACAGTAAAAAGCTACAGTTACACTCATTAGTTGAAACAAAACAGAAAGTACAAGAAAATGTGACCTGGTGTGTTGTGCATTTTCTTTCCTTTACCTTCTCTTTTTTTTTTTCTTTCCATGCCATGTTAATCAGCATTGGACTCTCAGGAGTTTCATGGTCTACCTACAGCAGTCACTTAATTGCTTTGGTCAGATTCTGAAACTGTTGTATTGTATAATACGGAAACTGCAGGACATACAAAGCATTTGATGGTATTTCTTTTAGATGATTGTATGTAGTGCATCAGTGATGATGTAATTACTAATTCTGATGTAATTAGTAAAATCTGCATTTTTTCAGATTAAAATATGTGATTAGATTATGTTCAGGATTACTCTTGGGTTGCTTGTGATCCAACTTTTTAAACCCATATACCTTGGTAGTAAAATTGAGAATTAAGAGTATCTTTTAAGAGTAATAATTACTGTAAAAGAGCCTAATGTAAAGTTATTCTTTACAGGAATTAAACACCACAAGAACAGAATTAGACCAAAAAATGCAATTTTTTTAAAATTATATGAAATACTTAAGTATGACAGAGACAAAAGGATGAACACATTATTTAGGCAACTTTCAAGAGATACTAGCTAGTTCTATTACTCTGACTGGGCCATTCCAAAACACTGACCTTCTTCCCCTGAAGTCATTTCTTTGTTAACTTGGATTTGCGCTTTGGGTTCTTATCATGGTGGAAGGTGAAATTTTTTTAATCTTCAACAGTCTAACAGAGGCCTGTAGGTTTTGTGCCAAAATAGATTGGTATAGAGCTGTCCATGAGTCCCTCTATCATGACTAGAGCCCCAGTCCCAGCTGAAAAGAAGTAACACCATGATGCTGCCACCACCATGCTTCACTGTGGTTATGGTGTTCTTTGGCTAATAAGCTGTCTTGGATTGGGTGTTTTTTTCCTGAGAAAGGGTTTCCATCTATCCACCCTACCCCATAACCCAGACATGTAAAGTATTCAAGAGATTGTTGTCACAGGGAGAGACCAGAACTTGCCAGATATTCCTGCAGCTCCTTTAATGTTGCTGTAGGTATTTTAGCAGCCTCCCTGAAAAGTTTTCTTCCTGTCCTTTCTTCAGTTTTTGGAGAGAGATGTCCTGTTCTTGGTAACATTACTATGATGCTCCATTTTCTCCACTTGATGATGATGGCCTTCGCGGTGTTCGTGGTAACATCTAATGTTTTGGAAATTATTTTGTACCCCTCTCCTGATCAGTACCTTTCAACAGTGAGATCCTGTTCATGCCTTGTAAGCTTTTTATGGGCCATGGCATCAGCAGATGGATGAAACCAAGTAGATGTCAAGAAAATCCTACAGAAATAACTGATCTTTTTTAGGGGGGTTAAGTAGAATCACTTCAGTGATGACAGGTGCATGACAGTTCATTTTGAACATGAGATTGAATGTGATTGGTTAATTCTGAGCACAGTCACATGACCCATTATAAAGGGATGTGCACACTTGCTCAACCAGGTTATTGTGAGCTTTTTTCTCCCTAGAATGTTTCTATTGAAACATTATGTTTTTCACTTGAATTTTGTTGGTTGCAATATCATATTAAAGGTGGAAAATATCTGACATAATTTATCTTGGTTTCATATTTTACCTCACAAAAAAAAACTAGACTTATTTTTCACTTTTCTTCTACTTATTTACATACTTACTTATATTGTTATTATTTCTAAATTATGAATACTTACAAATACTTTTAAACACTTAGCACAACTTAGTACAAATAGTACAACTTGCTAAAACACTGACAACTGTGAATCCAACATTATTTCAACTTCAATAGCTGCTTAAAAACCTAAAGTGGTTAGGTATTCTTCATAAATGTAAAGCATTTATAACAACAGATTAGCAGATCACCAGCTCCATTACGTAGAGCTCAACTGCTTCTCAGATGAACTGCAGTCGACCCGTTCAGAGGTGCAGGCAGTAAAATCTCCGGTCAGGTTTTAAACACGGAGGCTGATCAACTGCAGCTGAGATGAATAACACTTTCTGTATGTACAGGACAGTGGCTTTGGCTTTATACAGGCTTGAGAAATGGCGCCATTGTACATATAAAACAGTGGGGCATTGACTGGCTGTGTCCACTTTATATAAGCTAGTATCGCATTTACTCTAGCACAGTGCTAACTCCAAAGAATGGGAAAGAGATAGTAAAACTAGCAGTCGTGGTCATTATCATGTATATAAGTGGGAAGGCAGTTCCAAAAAGAGAGATATGGTGAAGCTGTCATCTTTTTATGCTTTGTATCTGTAGTCGGTTTTCACTTTAGGAGAAAATGGTTTAAACTTTTGTCAAAAATTGACACTTCAGTAAAATGTACTATGATCTATGATGATGAAAGTATGGCATTGTTTCAGAAACCTTAAATTACCCAACTGTATTCGACAATCTGTTTAACAAATATACTGTACAATCTGTATCATGACAGTTTGGGTTCATATGTAAAATATTCTGAAATACATTGTAGTGTTTAGGATGCATTTTGGAATAAAATACTGTGAATATGAAATGCATTTATATATATATACAAAAAAATAATATAGGCTCAGCTGGGTGAATTCATGATTGAGCTGCCATTTGTGTCCCACTGATATTACACCTATAAATATGCATGTAAAGTAAATGTAAAGTACATATAACATAATAATAATATATATAACAGCACAGGCAAATATATAACAATATAGGCAAAGTGATTTCTTCACAACAATCTAAGTGCATGTTTCAGGTAAATAACTTCTACTGCACTTAGAACAAACAGCATTTATGACTGTCCCAGGCCATACCTACTGCATCTTGAATTATAATCATTAAAATTATTTAGAAAAATGATTTTTTTTTTTATAACGTGAATTTCGTTCATTATAGGTTATGAAAAATGTACATTTTAGCTCTACAGCATTCACTCAACACTGTTACATGAATACATTCTCCCCTTTTAAATATTTGGGTTATTCCACAAGTCACATGTTCAACAGGAAGTTTCATGCTCTGAATTTCCTAAAGATCATGGGAAGAAGAAAAGTGCTAAAAGTTCTAATATTGACTGTTACCCAAATTCTACAAAAGTAAAATCATTCATTTAAAAACAACAAATTTTGTGTAAATCATTAGAATGTCCTTAATGTCCTTGTTCCATTAGCATGGAGCTAGCAATAGCTAGTTCAGCACACTTTCTGTATTTGCTAATTATATGCTAAGAAACTCAGCCCTGTTACTTTCTTAAGTCTTCTTTAATTCAATGCTGAAAAAATAAAGTTATTAAGCTTGCTTGCAAGAAGTTATGCAACTGATTTTGCTAGAAAGCTAAAGAGTTTTATTACCATATTGCCATGACTAGACAGATAAACATTTTGGGTGCAATCCAGTGTAAAAGACTGGGATATATATTCATCAGAGAACACCGGGTTATCAAATGATCAAATTCATAATGAAGGCTAGCATTCTGAAACCTTTCAAAATGAGACTGTTGCTTTCTTTAACTCAGTGCTGAAAAAATAAAACCATTAAGGCTATTTGCAAGAAGTTATGCAACTGATTTTGCTAAATAGTTTTTTTTCTATAAATATGTTTTTCCACCATATTGGCATGACTAGATATAGGGACATCTGGAGTGCAATCCAACATAAGGGCTAAATAGCACCCAAGACATGGAATCACCTCTGTATTTTTTTTCAATATGGGTAAAAATGAGGTAATAAATAATTTCTGAACTAAATTCTGATTAAGATCAAATTTTGGACACCAAAAAAAAAAAAAAAACCAACAACAACAACAACAACAACAACAACAACAACAACAACGTTCTGTTTTTGGATTGCACTTACCAGACATCCGTATATTTTCTGTTTATTTAAAAGTCATTCACTGCCTCTTATAGAATCCATCATACCCAACCTATAAACACATCGATTGCAATATGTTTTTGCAATTACTAATCTTTGCTACAAGGCTTGTTGTTCTTTTTTTGCCCATTTATGGGACACATTCTATACACAGCCCTGCAATGTATTAGAGTCAAAGGCAGACCACCCACCCCTCCACTGTTGGAACAGTGTCCATAGAGGGCAATTAAGCTGTTTCCCCAGGTCACTCTAGGCTCACTCGTTAAATCCGCATGAAGGTAGGGGAAAGGAAGGGGGTCTTATCCATCTGGCATGCAGCCAAGTGCATTAGCTCGATACTGACAAAGTTTCTGCACCAACAATATGTCTGTTGAGAAACGAAGCCAGCACAGATCACACAGCGATTCACTAATGGGCTACAGCTCATTAATCAGCCCTCTACCATGTGTGTAAGTTCTTGTGTGAAATATCATCTGTCTGAGTGTGTGCCGCACCAAGCAGACGTTCCACATGAGAACCTATGTGTCAGAAATAAGACCTTCATGGTAATAGACACCAAAATGTGAAACATATATGCTTATTACATGTTACATATTTAGCTCAGAACTGCTTTGGCCAGGTCTCTGGTTTTGTGGTAGATTGTATAAGCAACTGGAATAGCATGACATTTGAGGGAAAAAGGTACTGTTCTGTACTTTATATTTTATACATAAAAAAGTGGTATACTTTTATGAAGTAGAAACATTGTTACTGGGTATGAAAGTGCACGTGGCACAAAAAGAGTCTACTGCGGTTCCTATAGATTTCTATAAGAAAAAGTTCAGATGTCACACATTATAATATAAACGGTTATTTAAATAAAATTATTGCACACAAATACCCTAAAATAGCTGCATACTGAATCTCTTTTAAACTCTTCTTGCCCACTTTTCTTAAATATAACCACACATGAGCTAAGGAACATTTCTCATTTCCTAACCCTTCTGGATTTAGAGGTTTATCCTGACTCTTATTCCAGCATAGCAGAAATGTCTAGGTATGCCAACTCTAAATTACGAAAGTGATTTGGAGGTTTTAGAACTCCATTAAACAAACCCTGACATGGTGTTCGACTTACCACAAACAAAGCCTGCTTTGGACATTTATTTCTTTATTTTTTCACTGGTGTGCTGGGGCTAATGTTGCTAATAAGACAGCAAGCTTATAGCCTCCAATTTAATACTATGAATCAAATGTCTCTTGGTAACAAGAAAGATTTGTAAATGAAACATTTTTGGCTGGAGGTGTCCAGCATGAGGAGTTAGAGGTAACATCCCTGTTTTATGCAGATGATGCTGTTCTCTTGACACCATCTGAAGTGGACCGCTGACACTTTGTTGCTGCTTAGTGTGAAGTGGCTGCAAAGAAAATCAGCCTGATGCCATGATTGTCTCCTGGGGAAGAGTGGGATGCTCCCCTCACCTGAATCCTTGAAAGAAACCTTGTCCCTGGTGGAGGAGTTATGTATCTTGGTACTGTATCTTATTCACAAATGATGGAACACAAGAGAGTGAGATTGATAAACAGAAACAGTGGTCTGTAGTGGTGAAAGAGTAACACAGTGTGTGGATGAAGCTGTGTGTTTACTGATCTATACCCCTATACCGCTAACTTCATCTATAGTCATGTGTTGTGGGTAACGACTGGGTTTAAATTGCTGGGTTTAATTTCTGTCATAGGGTAAGGAGCTCAACAATACAGAAAAGCCTCAAAGTTGAGCCATTGCTCCTCCAAATCAAGAGGAACCAGTTGAGATGGATTGGGCAGTGTACAAGTTTTGCTCCCTGGTTGGCTCCTTCTGGATCAAGTACATCCCACTGTGCAGAGAACCCGGGGCAGGACCCGCTGGAGAGATTGTATCTCACAGTTGGCTTGGGAATGTATGGGGGATCCCCCAGAAGGATCTGGAGTGGCTGGAGATTGAGAAGTCTAGATCAAACTTCACCGCCTCTTTGACCCCCCACGAGGAAATGCCAAAGGAAAATAAATGAATGGATGACTTTGGCTGTTTTAGAGAACCAACTGTCCATTGAGGGTTATGTGTACAGAGATCCAATGTGTACACAGATCCCAATGTTCACAATGTATCACAACTTTTCATCACATTAAGTGGAACGTTTCACCTCAAGTGTCAGACTATGCATGCAGTAGTACCTGCTGAGTTCTGACAGGACGTTCAAGCATTCTCGACTTATATTCACTCACTTTTAATCAACTCCTTCTCTGTTAGCATTTGGCTTTCTTCATTTAGATTGATTTGCATATAGTTACATCTCTATTTAACTTCTTCTTTTGGAACATTATATGCTATAGCCAAACTATCCTACATTATTCATCATACACCACCATTAGTACATGCATAAAAACACGTACTCTCTTCCCTCTCTCTTGCATTAAAGCTGCAGCCTTGTCTAAACAGGTTTGCCACAATCTGGCTAAATATACAACCACATTTTTGTTCATTATTAACATTAGCTAAGATAGCAAGCTAAGCAGGTTCAGATACATTAGGTAGTCTCAGATTCCACAGAGTGTCAGATAACTTTTTTTTTTTTTGCTGTACACTTTTCTGGCCACAAGCTTCAGAATCCTGAATGTTGCACTCTGATTAGTCGTCTGGATTGTCTGAAACAGTTCTGCCTTCATTAAGCACTATGAAAAATTTGATAACTTGGAAAAAATAAGACATCTCTGGTGTTTAACAACCTTAAAATGTAAAAAGCAGTTCTGACTATTACAAATAGAGCACCAATCCACCCAACATGCACACACTCACACATTCATTTGTATACGCTACCTACAAACATGTAGATACACACCTGCCCTATCAGCACCTGATATTCTGTCTAATATGCTTGGGTGCCAGTGTCTTGGTAAAAGACAAACAAAGATTTTTTTTTTTAGATTTGAATTGGTGTTCCTGCTTTTTCACCAGTGTTTCAGGGATACTCTCTGACCAAGATAAAACGGTTACTGAAGATGAACGAGTATTCATTCTCATCTTTATATGATTACATATAGTATGGACCACTAACGTTCATCTCATCAAATGGAACAAAGGCTACGCAGCATTTAACGGGGATAGGGTTACTTGGCGGACATTTGCATGTCCAGACATTTTCCTCTATTTATGTGGTATAGGATCCATCATCAGTTGTCTACTAGTTCTCTGAACACTGTACGATTCCCCTGAGAGTAAAGTGGTTAAAGAGGCTGCTGTCTTCCCCAGACATCTGAGAATTGTACAGAGAATTTTTCAGTGAATGCACAAAAAACCCACCAAATTTCCTTTTTGTCAGGCTTCACACTTTTGGTTAGGCTATATTAGCAGAACTGGATGCTAACTGGAGACTTCAGATGCCTTTCAGTACACAGTTGTTTTACATTAAGTATTAAAATGTGATAAAGAATGTGTGTGGATAGCACTGAAAGAGACAATGCTGACAGCATAAATACCGTTTATCAAATCTGTGAGCTGTGTTCCACGGCTTACGAAGGTGATGAAAACGTCTTGTCAATGACTTAATATGGCTAACAAGAAATCAAGTGAGAGATTAAGGGTTATAGATTTTCACATCCTGTTTAATTTTCACACCAGTTTCCCCTAAACGCAAGAGTGATTTCTTATCGTTCGTCAGTGGCGCGAGAATGAGACAGACGCTCAGGATTAGACAATTTCTGGCCACGCTTGCTCACTTGTTCAGTGGAATAAAAATACGTGGGTGGTTTTGGAAACGGTCTTTATGACAGGGAAACGGAACGATTTTTACAGATGAAAATGTCTTTTGGCGATGCATAATTGTATATAATTTCTTGCATGATATTTTCCAGCCATATTCTGTGACTGGCGTGTTTGCAATTGACTGTGCTGCTTGGCAGAAGAGTATTATTAGATGCTGAAATGACAGAAGATGAGAGATGGTACACAAAACCTGACAGTTAAAATGTAAAAACCTCAATGACACTGCATTTTTGCTTAAACAACATGCTCATATCATGTCATCAGCAATGCAAAGCAAGGTTAAGAAGGTTAGCTGCTGAACTGTAGGAGCTGTCAGGTTGAGTGTCAGAACTTAAAAGGTAAAAGGAAAGCTGTGGACTATCTGCAGAGGCTCTAACAGTTTAAAGCAACTCATAACAAATATATTATACACTATCATACAACTGTTAGTTCCAGTCCACAAATTCAATTGGACAACCAATGTTCCAACTGGGACATTTCACTGTTCGTCTGTGTTCACCAAATAAAAGTCCACTTCCTAGCTTCTACAGTAGTGTTAGTGACATTAGCTCGTCAGATGATGATAACCAGGAAGAATGGAAAGGGATGCCAGGAAGCACCTTTAACGGGAATGTATTTGGAAATCATTGTGAGCTAGCTAGCCAGCAAGCCGATGTACTATAAAGTGAGTGTGGCTTCTTCAGGATCTATTTCTGCTACTGGAGCAAAAATAAACAGAAGCTGTATCCATATTGTGTCCAAATATCAATCAGTCAATATTAATTTCTTGGGCTGATATTCAGTAGAACTGCACTCTTGCTTGTGCTATATTGCTTAATTACTGTTGTGACTATATTACTTAGGATCTAAATAACCTTTTCCCTTGAGATCAGAGTAGAAAATAAAAACTATACTGCAAGCCTAAGAAAATCGTACATGTGTCTAAAATGTCTGTCTAACCTTATCTTCTTTCACCCTTGACTTTCACAGTGCAGCTTGCATTTACTTTGTACTTCTTACTTTTTTAACCTTCCAAGTACTCATTACTAATCTCAAAGGTCTCTTCTCTCATCCATCCAATGACTGTATGCTATATATCAGTCAAACAGGCTCAGTTTAGCATCAAATAATTTCAGTTTAGCATTCACTCAGGTTCATCAATGTAGAAAGAACTATCAAAAAACTCCACAATCTGCTGTGACCTTCTCATGTTGCACTATGTAGTTAGCACTAGAGCTATCCATGTAATATGGAAAGCCACCAGACTGCAGTGTTCAGCTTGAGGATGATTTTACCTCAGTAAAATGTTTCAATATGCTGGAGAAGGCAAGGACTTAAAAATGAGAAGTCTCCTTTGTCTTCCTAGAAGACACTAATCTTATTTGAAAAAGCGTGTTCAGGTATGTTGCCAATTTGCAAACAATAACTGGCTATATTTAATGAAGTTAGCCTGTTTTCTTTGCTAATGCCAGCATTGACTAGCATTGATTCCTGCAGCTAATGTAACTAGCTAGAGAGCAAGTCAAATTCTAGCCTGTGGTAAAGTATTGCTTTTTACATGAGGATTTTATATGATGGCTTATGACCAGAAAACTTACAGAGATTGATTGATGTTTTCAGGCAAAACAATGTAGTTAAAGTAATAAAAGTTACTTTTCACATGAAAACATTTTAACTTTTAATATGTGAGTACAATTAAACTTAGCAACTTTTTACTTTCATTTGAGTACAAGTTTGGCTGGATACTTTCACTTTTTAATTATGTACGATGTTGACACATTATCTACAGTATACTTTCAGTCAAAGTGTAATTTCTCGGTCCTTTTTCCGCTTTTTCCAGTTTGATCAGCAATTTCTGAGATCAACTCCCCTCATTGTGATGTTTGAACATTAACTGAAGCTCTTTACCTGTATCTGTGTGATTTAGTGAATTGATGCCACATGATTGGCTGATTGGATTAATTGCATGAATGTGCTTTAGGTCTTTAAGTGTTCCTAATTGAGTGGATGGTGATAATAGTATAATAATATATTTTCAATCAAATTTCTGTGGCCAGAGTGCTCACAATTAACTGTGCTGTTTAAGCAGAGAATGCTATTAGACACTAAACCTGAAATTTAAACCACCCAAAAAAAATTTAATTAATTAATTAATTAATTAATGGGGCTGTGGAGAAACTGTAGAGACAGTGCTGAGGGTTCAGTCGCTCCTCAATACGTGTGTTTTTAAGAAGCAGCCCACAGCCAGCACTGGGGTGATGACATGATGGTGTCTCTGCTCCTCCTCCTGGTGAGACGGTGAGAAAACCAAATGCCCTCATTCTGCTGTCGTGTCTGAGAGATTATCAGGCCGTGAGAGCTGAGGGTCTTTCAGACATTATTTAGCCATGTGGGTGATAAAGCCTGTCATAACTGCCTGTAATCCAGCATCTGGGTTTAACAAAGTCATGCACATAAGTCTGCCTTATCAGAGCAGATCAGGATTTGGTTGATTTCAAGGTAAAGATTTTTCTTTTTTTAATTGTTCATTTAGTACATTGAAATTCAGGAAGTAGCATGTGCATGCCTGTTTGTGTAGGTGCTACTACCCAGATACTGCAAGAAAATCCCTAAAACATTGTAACAAGGTGAGAAAAGGGCCACCTGTAGAATAAAGGTATGCATTAATCACTATTTATACTACAGCATTTCGTTGTGCGCAGCTATTAAGATTGTAAAGACAAGTACAGTATTTGATAAACGGTACCTAAAACTGTCCAAACCAAAAGCAACCCCAGACTCGACACACCCAAGCAGAATGTACTTTATCTTCTTTTTAACTCATTGTAGATCTTTAAACAAAATAGTGCCCCTTAGAAACACTGCTGATACAGAGGTAAAAACAGCTTACTCAGATTTCTCTAACTGCTGTAGTGTAATAGCTATAGCTATACTGAGTGATAATATCTCCCCTCACTCAAGAAAAAAAAAAAAAAAACAAGACTCAGGCTATAAATAATTCTGCTATCGGGATCAGGCCAGGCTAAATCTGATGATGTCGGTTTAGAGAGACGTCTCAGCTCCATTGTAGCTTGTTGTAAGGTGCTGTGGCTTTAACACCAAATTCCTAAAAGTTTCTGTGAGTGAAATGAAAGCTTTTTCTGGGTTAAGTCATATATATAATATCTGCAGTTTCTTCAATGCTGTATATCTTAAAATGCAAGCAGTAACTGAATGAATAAGAAAAAAAAAATGATATTAAACTGTTACTGCAATTAGTATGTGTTTTTCCCCGTGCTTGGACAAAATCATATTTTAATACAACACTGATATTAATATAACATTCCTAAGAGTGTATGCAGTTTTATTTTCCACAAAGCACACAAATATTGCCAAGTCTGTAATGTGCAGAACCGTTAACATCCATTTTAAATCTGAGACATCAACCAATTTATGGCGTCATATAAACTCTGTATAAGGCGCACCAAGGTCTGGTGTTGGTTTAGAAATTCTGCATGTGATCACCTTCACCCACAAGGCACAGAACGCATGCCATATAACATGACATCATGAATATGATATGAAGGACTGGGGCAGGAGTGTGAGAGCGATAAAGGGAATTTCTATCATTTTTGGGGGAACTCAGGCCATTGTGGCGTTACACCACATGTGCTGATCTTAACCTTCATGGAACAGAATATCCATGACAAAATGAAGGTAGGTGAACTTATCTAATAAATCTTATTATGAGATGTTGATAAAAAACAAATCTCAAATTATGGGAAGAGTTGGTGGTGGTAGCTTGGTAGCGTTGCTGCTTCACAGTGCTAGGGTCCCCAGTTCAACCATGAGCTCAGGTTACAGTGCAGAGTTCGCATAGGTTTCTCCAGTTTCCTCCCACTTCCCAAAAACATGCTGGTAGGTGGATTGGCTGCTCTGAATTGGCCCTAGGTGTGAATGACAGTGTGAATTGTGTATTCCCACCTTAAGGCCAGTTTAACTCCAGACCCAGTTCAACCCTGACCTGAATAAAGCAGGTACAGAAAATGAATGAATGAATGTAACATGTAACATTTTTAATATTAAGCCCTTTAATTTTATTTTCAAGCATGATTGTTTTGGTCTGTTGTTTGATTGATTGATTGAAAGAAGCAAAATTATCTTCCAGTAGAACAAGAGAAATTTACGGCCTGAAAATCTAAAATGGGATTAATAATCTTAGATTTGGTTTGTTGTCATTTCTTGATGAGACATTTTAGATACA
>CM074963.1:12497286-12511261 GCA_037577455.1 Pangasius macronema
AAAACATAAAATTTTATATTTAAAATAAATATCAGATTTATTTATATATAAAAATTCCACAATAATAATAATAATAATAATAATAATAATAATACTGTGTGTGTGTGTGTGTGTGTGTGTGTGTGTGTGTGTGTGTGTGTGTGTGTGTGTGTGTGTGTGATAATGCTGCATAGGCTTTTATCTGAACCAAATGAAATATTTCTTTTCTTTTTAATTCATTAATATTAAAGTTGGCAAGTACAGAATAGAGATTTATCAATAAGTACATATTATTGTTATTATTTTTTTAATTAATTTGTTTATCTATTTATTTATTTAGTATTGTGGCTGATTTACAGCACCCAATAAAATTATGTACTAGTTCTAAAAACAAAGAAAAACACTATATACAATATACATCTACATAAACGCACATATGCAGTTAGATATACTATATGAAAATGCAGAATATTTAATTTTGTCAAAACAATCTGAAAAATAATTTCACATAGTGTAACAGAGGCCAAGACCACTATGGCAGCAGTGGTGCTCTGATATCACATTTAAACGTAAGTAACAGAAATATGTGTGTGTGGGAGGAGGGGAACCAAAAGATGCTGTTGTTTACCTAAGGTACTGGGTGATACAGCACGATATGCCCTCACATCACAGGTTTTGATGATCTGAGGTGATCTCGGCCCACCTCAGACCTCAAGTGAGCGAATCACATTCTTTGTTATCTCAAGTGTACTCAACACCAACCAGCCTCTCCTGCTAAGTGAGAAGATGGGTAGAATGCAGGATGCCACCTCCATGATCTCCTGGCTTACAGACTACCTCTCAGACAGACCTCAGTGCATGCGACTGGCGAGCTGCCTGTCTGAGTGGCTACTGAGCAGCACTGGAGCACCACAGGGAACTGTGCTATCCTTCTGCTTCTTCACTCTGTACACTGCAGACTTCCAGTACAAGTCAGATCTCTGTCACCTGCAGAAAGTGTCAGATGACCCTGCGGTGTTCAGGTGCATCAGGGACGGGCAGGAAGAGGAGTATAGGAACCTCATAGACAAATGTATTGAGTGGTGTGGAAAGAACCACCTACTCCTCAATGTGGCCAAGACCAAGGATATGGTGGTGGAATTCAGGAGGAAGAGGAACACAACCAGACCAGTAAACATTGTGGGAAATTATGCTGAGCTTACTGACACCTACAAATATCATGGTGTCCACCTCGACAACAAACAAGGACTGGAAGGTCAACACAGAGGCTGTGTACAGGAAGGGGACGAGCAGACTCTCCTTTCTGATGAATGTTGGAGATGTTCTTGTCGCGAGCGCTGTGTTCTTTGCGGCAGTATGCTGGCGAGGGAGCATTAGAGCCAGAAAAGCAAAGAAGCTTAACAAACTGAAGGCTGGCTCTGTCCTGGTAAGCTCCCTGGACAAGAGGACATGGAAACAAACTAGTGTCCATCCTGGACAATGTATCCCATCCAGTCCATGATTTATTGCTGAAACAGCAGCACACATTCAGCAACAGATTCATTCAGCTCCGCTGTAGCAAGGAACACTACAGGAGGTCTTCTTTACCAGCAGTGATCACCCTGCACAACAGTTCATCATGCTGGGACATTACTGTTAAGTGGATCCTATTTTTTTTTTTGCACTTGGTGGCATTCTGTTTTCTGCATTTCTGCTAAATCACTGTATAATTGCACTACACGACTTACTGTAGACGGTCTCCTGATCATATCTCCTGCTGCATATCTGTTGTTTCAACTTGCACTGTCACTGATGTTTACTCAAAGGACAGGTGTTTACAGTTATATTTATTTTATTTTTGCTACTACTTGTAATCTTACTGAATATGTTTATTTTATTATTATTTTTTTTATTATTATTGATTATTTCTTACCGCAAACAATATTCTTTTGCTGCTGCTGATGCTGTAATGTGTGAGTTTCCCTTAATAAAGTGACCTATCTATCTATCTATCTATCTATCTATCTATCTATCTATCTATCTATCTATCTATCTATCTATCATGTTTTGGTGCTAAGTTAGAATTAACTCCTATTTTAAATGAAGGTTAATGTTCAATAAAATGATTTAATGCGCCTTATCATTTAAAATCAACTCTTGCATTGCAAGTTTTCCCGTTTTTTTTTTTCTTCCTCTAACACAATTACGAAGACAAAACTTACATGATCTAATTAGAGTTTTGCACGGCTGCAAATATAAACTACATTTAAACAAGAAATTTGAAAAGAGATCCATGAGAGAGGAAATTAATGACTGGCTGATTTACATCCAAACATAATATACGGTTCTATAGTAAAGTGTTTATAAGCAAGTAATACATATTTCACTAATTAAAGATTGCATGGAAATCTTTGTTAATATATTATTTAAAATGAATGTTTGAAAGGTCGGCAGTCGACAGCTTTCCAAAGATTCCCAGCACACCTGATCCATTCAGCTACTGAGATGCCGAGAAGTGTTGGGAGCAGTGAAGGGTAATCTGTTAATCAGTTAAAAGAAATTGTAATAACATGAGGAAAATGAATAGTAAAACATTATAGAAAACGTATATTACACTTTCTACCGTAATTATTCTTTAATAAAGCTTTACACCACAGCACTGCTGAATCCTTCACTCTGATTGTTTAGATGGTGATTGTCTGTAACAGCAGTTCTGACAGAAATACCATCAGCAAGACAAATCACACGTTCATATTAAAGCACTTGTTCTAACTGATTATCATTCCTACAGTAATAACCTACACTGGGACTTAGACACTCTTAGGGTGTAGACGCTCCGTGAGTCTACTAAAGGAATGACTGTTGATATCTGCTGTGAAGTTAAGATAGGAACAAACCTGTTTTGTGGACATTGCACAACATTAAACAGAATTTTAAATGGATAAAAATACATTATGGTATGTTGCGAAACAACCAGCAGTGTTGTAGAAGGAATAAAATGTTTCAGGACGTGTTGTTATAGGAAAATATATTTTATAGGGGTGGTAACTCCAAATGATCCTCCACCCTGTTACAGCATAACCTGTCATACCCTTATCTGGCACAACGTTTTTTTTATTAAAATAAAAAAATAAATATATACTAAAGGCATGCTGCAGTGAGCATAACAACTAATCTAGAGAGCAGCAAATAATGTCAAGTGCTTTAGAGATGAGGTCCATTTTTCTCATTTTAAAAAGAGCCATAAACTGTGGACACTATGCATGAAAGGGTTCATTTTTAACGAATAATAAATCAAATATCTACTATAAGAATCTTAAATGAAAATGCGACCAATAACGCTGCAAAACACTAAGCATTTCTCTTTGAGCAGGGAGCTCTGGAGGGCTGAAGGTCATGTCTAGTAAACATGGTAGTTACCTGGTGTGTTGAATCTGTGTTAAGGCTGCAACAAAGGGTGCTGGACTTCCTCTGTCCAGGATCTGACTTATTCACCCTTCTTACAGGAGATCATTTACAACAACACCGCCCCCTACTGACTAAGACTTCATTGTTAATGAGCTCACTGAGAGCCCTGCGCTGTAGAGCTGCAGTGTGTGTGTGTGTGTGTGTGTGTGTGTGTGTGTGTGTGTGGGTGGGTTAGATATGCCATATTGTTCATATTCATCGCTTACACATGGTATAATAGAGACACACAGTAGATTCAGACACAGAAAGCTGCTCCAGAACTTCTTCTTCTTCTTCTTCTTCTTCTTCTTCTTTCGGCTTTTCCCTTCAGAGGTCTCCACAGCGAATCATCACTCTCCACCTATCCCTATCTTCTGCATCCTCAACACTTGCACCCACTAGCTTCATCTCCTCATTTATTACCCAGAACGAATACGTTATTAAGACACACTAACGGAAGTGATGCTTCAGTGGATAATCTCACCTGGATGGTGTAGATTTGTACCTAAGAACTGCTGCTGTCATCATAAAGACTGTCCTGCACTCATCCAAATCCACTCATTCACTCATTCTGCTCGTCCTGAACATCCTTTTAACACACTTACTCTAGTACTGATGGTCTTTACTCTGCTACATCTGTATACTGTAATGATTTATAATTTCTCTATCCTTTGTGACCAGAAGAGGAGGGGTTCCCTGATGAGTCTGGTTCCTCTCATGGTTTCTTCCTCATGTCATGTCATGTCATGTCACGTCGTCTCCTCTGGTTTGCTCGTTAGGGATCTAAATCTATATCCAGATCGTTTTAGTTAAAAGTGGTATACAAAGAATATTGAATGGGATTGGAGGGCATGGTGGTTATTGGTTAGCGCTGTTGGGTACGAGTTTGAAACACCTCCCAAATCTTTTTACTTTCTAAAAAGAGGATTTTGTGCATATTTTTGGTATTCTATCATTTCAATGACGCATCATATTTTTTGCTTTGACCTGCTCTTGTGTTTTTTATTCATCGTTCATTCTTGTTGTAGCTACAGCATGTATTCAGTACACACTTATTGCTCCTGTGTTTCATTTTGTACTGCAGTTAAATGCAGCTGTATTTTTACTGTGTAAAAGAAAGTGCCACATAATTGTTCTTATCCCCAGCAGGTCCTCAAAAAGAAACAGGAAAGAGGAATTCTTTTTAAAGGTAAAATGGTAATAAAGTTTCAAATCCGTGTGTTGGAGAGCACCTGCAGTAATGGCAGTAGTGTGTGTCTTTTCTTTGCAGAAGATCATCTTGTGAGGCCGGCGTAGCCTTTCTTCACATGGAGCTGAACGATTGGTGAGGGAATTAAATGGAAGTTGTAAAAATAGATGGGAGAAAAAAGAATCAGCTGTGACGGTGGTCTGCTCTCTGTCCCGCGTGTATCTCCTACAGCTGAAATCACTAAAGATGTTTGTGTTTGGAGGGAAAATTTCACATCTATCATTCAGCTGAGGGCTAACAGTTGACATACCCCTCGACGGAGGACGAGGAAAAAGCAGTGGAGCTTTAGGGGCTTCGTTTTGCACGGCCATTTCTTCAGCCTGGACTCATTCACTTAATATTGCTTTTACTGATGTTTCAGTCATTTGATTTTATGCCACCACTGTGGCCTCAGCAGTGACTAAACCCCAACCTGCACCTTTAATCATTACTCTGGAACATGGTATTAAACAGATGTTAAAAGGGAAACCCCAGGCCAAAGCATTATAAAGTGTGTTAGCACTCACTTTGGGAATAGTCGGTAAAACTCCGAGATAAAATGCAAATGACTTCACTTTCTACATTATTGAAATGCCAACCCTAACAATGACATCAGATGATCATGATCCACTCTCTTTTTTTTCCTCCCTAGGAGGGTTGGGTGCTGTGGATTTAATTGATGGGTTCAGCTCATATAAAAGAGGCCATTAATCTTTAGACGTTCAAGCCAAAGTATTAATCATTTGCTCCAAAGTGAGAGAAACTTTGTCGTACTGTTCTGGACTGAAACTGAACTGAGGACTATTTAAGTCATTGAAATGATGTGAAGAGAAATAGAGCGCTGTAGATAGCCTTTATCAGACTTTCACAGCTGCTCATACATCTCTCTGAATGCTGTCATACAGCATCAGGATTCAGTTATGCCTCATTTACACGCTTCATTTAAATGACTTTTCTACATGTGGAATGAACATGTAAAGACTGATGGTACGTAACAAAAATCTTCATAACTAGACTTAAGGTTTTCACTCTGGGAGTAAAATAATCTGAAATCTGCAACAAAAAAGCCTCTTTTGGGAAATATTGATCTGAATTTACAGACTCTAATAATGGAAATACTAACGCAGACTTCTCTGTCTGCTTGATTTTTTCTTTTCTTAAGCACGTAAAATAAAAAAAGCATATTTAGCAGTCTGTTTAAAGGAACGTCGTCTTGTGTCATTTGACATATATGATATTGAATTAAGTTGATGTTTAATACTCCTCTTAATGCAGCTTTGTGTGGGCATGTATGCAGAAGCGAAATAAATAAATAAATAAAGACAAGCAGGTTTATGGTATACATGTGCCAAATAAGTAGATTAGATTATGGGCTAAAATCCAGGTGTCTTTATAAGGCTATTTGAAATCAGATTTTAGTTTTCTAATTTGATATTGTTTATCTGATCTCTTAATTCAGGTACCAGGACAAATCAGATAAAGATCGTATTATTAACGTGGTGGTAAATGAACATTCATTTTTTTTCTAAACCCAACAAATCTGTTGGCTAGGAAGTTTCCAACATCTACATTCACCATTTCCGACAAGCTCCGCTCTAAGCCATGTGGCTTGCCTCACCCAGTGTCTAATTACAAATAAATGCTTTGAGATCTCACGGGGAAAACACGCAACCGTGCACACAAATAACTCGCCTGCAACCCGGGCGACTCCATTTGTATATTTTGCTTGGCCGCATACGCTGCCTCGAGTCAAATCCATGTGTCTTTTAGTACTATTTAATGTAGAGACTCCAAAACCCACAAATGCAGTATAATCCAATGGAATGTTCTGAATACATACCGATATGCCAAATGTGATATATCCTCGCTTCTCCTGGAGCAGTGATGGAGCGCTCTGGATTGATGGGTATATCCAGGCCCTGTGTTTCAGCTGGAGCTTGCTTCACTTCCTCCTGTTTTTCTGTGTGTTGGTGGCCTGAGCCCTAATCGGCCCAGGTTCCCTCAGTGGCTATAAATTGCTCAGATGCGATGAAGTCCTTGTGTTCCTTCCTCAGGCTGCTGGATGAAATCCGCAGAGCCGTGTTTTGACAGCCTGAGGCCCTAAATCATTGTTTTATGACGGACGGGGAAAAAGAAAACGTGTCCATTTTTCTAGTGCTGATTTATGCTCATTGGAGTCTGGAGAGTTCGATCATTTGGCCCAAGCAGATGGATAGAGAGATACCACAGGGCTTCTCTGTCCTCCATGTTCTCACCACACTGAGCACAAATGGGGGCCACATGCTGGAGGAAGGACTCTGAAACATCTCTGTTCACCTCTTTGCATGAAACACAAGCAGCTGGCAACATCTGTTTGTCACTCAGTGATAGAGGCTTTCAGTGATATCTAGAACTGAACCACAACCAGCACTGTAAATAACAGTCATTTGAGTAAAAATAAAAATAACCGCTTACAAAAAAAAAAAAAGATGCCAACCTAGACTTCTTTTCTCATACAGTTTGTACAGTAAGAAAGTTTTGACCATATAAAGAGAAACCAACATGGGTAAAGACTAACGTCAGTTAACCTAAATCTTATAATCAAGTAGCTTTGACTTTAACTTTTACAAGAGTAGAAGTTTAAGGATCATAGTGTAACATATAAACACTGTTTGTTTCATGTGTCATGTGTCAGTGTGTGACAAAAAAAAGTCTCTGTGTTTGTTTCTTGTCAAGAATTACTGTCAATTTTATCCAAATCAGCTTTGAATTAGATAAAAGCTTTCACACAAACTGAATTTGGACGCACAAAGGCACAGAATTGTAATTCCAAGGATTGTCTTGAATGAATGAATGAATGGATGGATGGATGGATGGATGGATGGATGGATGGATGGATGGATGGATGGATGGATGAATGAATGAATCAGTTTTTCAATTTCAGCTTTATTGGTGTACTGCTTTTGACAATATGTATTGTCACAAGACAGCTTTAGAGACATCCAGATGTGGATGTAATGAAGGAAAACCTCCCTGCAAAGGAATAAGGAGGACACCATGAGAGGACTGTGAGTGACACCAGATAGTGGGATTATAAATCACTATATCTCTATACTATACTCTATACCAGGGGTATCAAACATCCTGCCCTCGGGCGGCTCCGGCCTGGTAAAGGGTCTACTCTGGCCCATCAAATAAATGTTGAATATTACATATTCTAAATTCAAATCATCTTGTGGATTATAACTGAATTGAACGATTTCGGGGGGAAAAAAGAGCTAGTCTCTGTTATTCCACTAGGGGGTAAAATCAAACAACAAACCCAGGGCCATAAACTCAGCTACTCACAAAATGTGCTAATGATTAAAATGTAAATCAAACATTCTGGTGCTGTGACGATGTCTCATTCCAAAATAACTCATTTACGGGTTTCACAGCAATGGGGGTGAATACTTATAGGTGAATCGCTTTTACAGTTTTGATTTGTAACGGATTTTCCCCAGACTTCAGTGTTATGGGCTGTTTTATGTAGATTATTTTTGGTAATGAGCTGCAGGCAGTTCATCTGTTTTGCAGGTGATATAGTGTGTGTTCAATCCACCTGCACGTTCAGAATGTAGCGTTCAGAGAAATGCTGATAATAATAATAAACTCAGTTAAGAGGAGGTGTTGATGTGTTATTGGTCACTAATGTAAAGTTTAATGTGGGATAGAAGCCATCACAACATCTGGCAACACTGACCAGTCAACAGTGTGTCAACTCTGCGAATTGGTGCGAATTTCACTGATTTTTTTGAAAGCAAGCTATTAAATTTTTGAGTTTGAAGTTTGCGTCTTGTATACTCTTCTATTTCAAAACATTGAAGGATATCTACTCAACGTGTGGTCCAGATGGAGTCGCATGTTTTGGCCACATGCTTATGGCTGTAAGCAAAATATTGCTTTACTGCATGAATGTTGACATGAAAATTGGGGACAGCATATTTTCCAGTTTTTCATTTATTTTTAAAGACTGGACAAGCACATTTTAACTTAATGTGTATAGCAATCTAAAGGGTAAACTAAGAAAAAGCATTTAAAAAATGTGAAAATAAAAAACAGATAAGTTGAAATTTTTATTTTTCACTGTAATTTCAGGAATTCTCTAATTATCACTTCATTGTCCGATTCATTCTAAATTCATTTTAAAATAAAGTTTATTTTAAAAAATAAAACATATAGATGTATATTGGGAAACCGTATTTTGCACCACATCTCTAGAAAGGCTCATACACATACATAGGGATCTGAAGACGATAAAAGCTTGGACTTGAGGTGTGTTAATGAGTGGCGCTGTGCTGTTGACAGCCTGGTGCATGCTGGCAGCAGAATGAAAGCTGCATGCTCCGTAGCGATGATATAAGCACATCTCTCTCCACCCTGCCTGCGGTGATGATTTACACCAGCTCTGTCAGATTACCTCAGTGAGAGTGAGAAGCTGGAAGCCATGTCCATAATCCTTTCCATTCTCTTTTAATCCTTTTCATGACTACCAGGAAAACTGTTTGAACTGAGTCTAGACACAAATATGGAGCAACATTTATTACTTTTATTACTTCAGTGCCTGGTATGCATTTGCAAAATATGTCCAAATAGATCTAGTGTAAAGAGGGAACTTTTACATCCAGTAGATGCTTCTGCATTAGCATCCGCTAAAAGAGACTACGCCTGTAAGTCTGAATGTTGTTGTGCTACAGCAGTAAACGCTGCTTCCTCCGTGCACTAGATGCTTTTACACAGATTGGATACTCATGTGGCTGTAACGTGTCGGAGGTCACGGCCCATCTCTCAGACAGTGGTGGTCTGACCTCAGGGACACAGGATGCCTAAACCACACTGGCACTGGTTCACTTTTCCAGAAAGCTCAGTGTGAACGCAGGAAGCCAAGGAAACTAAACAATGTCTCGGGTCATAAGCTAGCAGATGGTAAATTGAAAAAGAATTGATTCTTGGGATTTTCAACAGCAATGATTTTTTTTTTTCTTTGAGAAAGTCATCTTGACTTGTTCTTTGTGTTTATCATATAGCTTCGATTTTTATTTGGAGACATGAGTATGAAATGAGTTTAATTAGTTTAATTAAGAATGCACTTGCTCTGTGCAAGTGAAGATAGTTAAAGATGTGAAAACATGTTCTGAGGGAACGCTGGAGGAACATCTTGATTTCAGTCAGAATGAAAGTTTTTAGTATTGTTTTGAAGATGTTTATTCATGTTGTCAAAGTTATGGACCAAAAGAAATCCATGTATGGGCTAATTTAATATCAGGCTCACCCAGTAACAGGCATCTCTGGTCAGTCAACCTGCATAGCCTCAAAAATATACAGTCATACTCATGTCATGTTATGATTCTCATTATTAGAAACCATCTTCTTTCAATTTGTTTATTGCCCGTTCCATATAGTGGTGTCTGACTCATGAGCAAGTTCTTTTGAACCAATCAGTTTTAATGGATCATTTGAACTGGTTTGGATGTCTATCTAAACTTCATTTGGCATCTATACATTGGTAGTGTTTTTGATGTAAGAATTCCAATACAAATCTAATAATTAATCCTCATAAAGAAAGCCCTAGGTGTTGAGCCCTGACTGACAAAATGAGCCAAACTGAGCCGATAATACACACAATGAATGACATAATTGGCTCACACAGTGAACTGAACATCACTGTTGTCAGCCAAGGTCAAGTAATTAAAAAAAAAAAACAATATAAAAATGAAAACCTGCCAGTGAATGTGTTGATTTTAAGACCTACTGTGAGTCTGAGCAGCTGGGTGAATTAGAACAGCAAAATCCAATCCCATGTCAAGTCCATACACCACTGCATCATGTGGCACAGGGTATTACATACAAGGTCATACATACAAGCTATTACAGTAAGTGGTTATTTTATTATTTAATATACTTTCAGTGCACACAGCATGTCTACTTTACATTTACACTCATAATGTATTTTCACTTCGTACTTATAAATATGAAGGACCAAACAGTATGTCATTATAAATATAAACTAAAAATAAATAAACTGAGAGGGGAAAAGTATTAAACACCAAAAATGACCAACATTAGTACTACAAAGCTGTTGTTGGCGAGTACAGCTTCAACATATCTACAGTAAGAAGTAAACTGGCTTTTTTTTGCAGCATTGTGGTTCAGATTTGGCCCATTCCTCTTGACAAATAGTCTTCAATTCCCCAAGGTTATGAGGGATGGACTCGCAATTTAAAATCCTTTAAAAGTCAGGAAACTTGCTTGGCCATGTCAGGCCTTCTCATTTTGGCAGTGTATTTTGAGGTTGTTGTCTTGTTGAAATGTTCTTCTTCTCCCCAGTTTCATTTTCTTGGCTAATTCCCCTCTAATATGTCCTGCTACATGACAAGAGGAATTATTGCCAAACAGTTCTATATTTGTTTCAGCTGACCCGAGTCTATTGCTCCGAAAGTTATGATTTGTATAAATGCTTTTAGATTTATTGTGTATTGTTCTCTGAGGTATTGTTGTTCAGATTTCAGATCGACCTGCAACTCTTCTCTGTCACCTTCCTTATCATTAGCCTCAGAGCATGTTGTGAAATCTTGCATCTGTCTGGGGACGACTAGTTGCATTTTATAGTCACTCAAGGAATTCTGCTCATCCCTAAACCTACATAATAGTTTTGATAATTAATAATACTATGACCCCTTTTTCCCATGCTCCCTGACACATGATCCCTGACACCAAGATGTCTCCAGATACCAAGCCAGAGCCTGAAGACGTGAATGAAATGTAACATTCTCCTGATGTGGGAGCAGAAAACTACAGGCACATCAACTCTGGTCATACTGAAAATAAAGGGTGAACCATCTATGGCTTGAGTGATGTATTCTCATGTGTATTGCTTATGACTGAGCAAGCAGAGTTTCCATGCAGATTCCACGTCTATCCTTGATTGATAAAACTGTCCAAACATCCCACTGAAATGGGCTTAAAACATTGTGCTGACTGAGCGTTCACTGTGGTGCTTTTCATCACACGTGTGCAGCATTCTCTGGCGCTTTCCCACACTGTCCAGTGCACGAGGCCACAGCATGGAAAACCATTTCAGCAGTAGAAACGGCTTCGCTGGTGGCCACCCCGTGCTCCTTTGAGCCCTTTAGCTCTGCTCCTGCAGATGAGGTTTCCTTCCCAGTAGCTGGCGGTCAGTCAGAATACATGTTTCCATCTCAGTGGTTCACAAAATTTAGGCAAATTTCCCAAAACTTGAAGATGTCACTCAATGTGTTTCCATTAACTTAAACATTATTGTTTAAAATATTGTAGAGAAACAACATGCCAGCATCAAACAAATGCCCTTTATCATGTCTTCTAAATTGTTAGCCACCTCAAGCAAATGTGTGTGATGTAAATTTCTGGTTTCCATTCATGTTCTTTTATACATTTGAATAAAAACAGGCGGATGATTAGTTGGGCCTACTTGCAATGTTCTCAATCCTAAACACTATGTGATTGTGTCAGATGAATTACACACCAGCCCTCAACTGCCAGAACCTTCCACTTTACGTATTGGCACAGTAGACCAATAACATTTTGTTAGTGTCAACTGCAATATGGCATCCCACAAGTGTCAGATCTCAGCCCCTTCTGTTCCTTTCTATAGCCCCTTGGACATGTAATTCACAAACATATTGTTGACTTTTACTACTACATTGGTAATATGCAGTGTGAAATGTGATGTGTGAAATGCAAAACTAAAAGCTTGGATCCACAGAATCATCCTTCTCCTTTTCTGTAACCAAAAGTAGTTGAAAACATTCATGTAACTCTTGATGGCGGTCAATCATTTGATTCAAGTAACATCTCTAAGACTACATATTATCATTTAAGAAACATATCCAAAATAAGACTTATAATCTATGACATGGGGGGCATGGCGGCTTACCACCAGGGTTGGGGGTTCAAATCCCACCCCTCTTTGGGTAGAGTTTGCATGTTCTCTCTGAGCTTCAGGGATTTCCTCCAGGTCCTATGATGTTTAAAGCTCTGAATGAATAAATCTCTGGCATATCTGGTCCTGAAGCAGTACTTTGCTCAAGGCAGGCCTATTGTTCATCTCGAGTATCACTTACTGTGTGTAATTTGTGGGGGTTTTAACATGTTAAATATATATCTCATAGCTGCACTAGTTAAAGAATGGAATAATCGAGCAATACTCTCAGAGCACTCCTCTGGCACCAGTCTGCAGCTGGATCTTTCTGCTAATTTGTTCCAGCAGATGGCGCAATGGATAGCAGTGGATGCATGGGAACATTCTGGCCTGCCAGTGCTTTTAATAGCAATGTACAGTACTGTGCAAAAGGGTAAAGAAATGCTGAAAAAAAAAGTTAGATATTTCTACATAAAAAATACCACAAAGAGCAATAAACAGTAATAAGCTAATTAGTGACACCCCTTTGCTTAAAAAAAAAAAAATCAGTAGGCTCATGTACAATCAGTGCCGTATTATAAGGAAAATGCCTGGCAGGATTTACTGAGCATTTTGGAGAATCTGCCACAGTTCTTCTGGAGACTTTGACTGTTACAGTTGCTTCTTTTCTTTTTACTTTTTTTATTATTATTATTTTATTTTTTACAAAACCCCAGAGCCTTCATTTTTTTTAATCTGAAAAGTGGTCTGTTCAATATGTTGGGTTCTTTACTGACATATAAACGTTTTTCTGTAACAATATAATTTTTGCTGGAAATGTAACGTTTGGAAATATAAAATGTTCTTGTTCTGACTCAATAATGCCGAAGTCATAAAATAGACACCTATAACAAAATCTGTACTAAAAAATGGGGTGTTTTGAGAATATCAAACTGGCTGTGCTACGTTGCCCATAGGTGTGTATGGTGCCCTGTGACGGACTGGCAGCCCATCTGCGGTGAATTCTCTTGCCTTGTGCCCAGTGTTCCTGAGATTGGGTCTGAATCCACCGCCACCCTGATCAGGAGAAGTGAAGTGATTACTGAAGATGAATCAACAAACAAACTGCAAGCTTGATACTTTTTCACCCACTGTTCTTGGACACTCTAACAGTATGCCATTTGGGAAAACACCATGTTCTGAATTTAGACAGAAATGCTTCCCTTCCATGTTTACTAGCCTAAGAGCTCTGTGGTTGTTATTCTTAGTTGCAGTCTTGCTTCAGCTGAATAACTCTTACAGAAATGAACCACGGAAATAAAAACAAATACTATAACAAGATATTGTTGGCCTAATGGTCTGAGAGTTGGACTTGTAACCTGAAGGTGAACCTGAAGGTCGTGGGTTCGAGTCTTGGGTCCGGCAGGGATTGTAGGTGGGGGAGT